>JAIQCH010000059.1:0-40732 GCA_029691765.1 Entomobrya proxima
TCGCATTTAGGCTTTTTCAAAACATATCATAAAATCGCAGATCGGTTTTATTGGCCAAGCATGAGAACAGATATAAAGGAATATGTAAAAACATGCGAAAAATGCCAAAAACGGAAATTGGTGAAAAGAAAGCCAGCTGGGCTTATACAACCATTTCCCATTCCAGAAGTGCCTTTTACAACAATCGGTTGTGATCTCGTAGGTCCAATCAACAGATCTAAAAATAAACATCGTTTCATCATCACAGCCACCGATCTCACGACCAGATACTTAGAAATGGCACCACTCAAAAATGGTACTGCAGAGGAAATCAGCAAATTTCTTGTGAATAAAATTTTCCTTCGTCATGGAGTTCCTCACAATATAATCACTGATTTGGGCAAAGCATTTTGTGGTGATCTGATGAGTGAGCTAAATCAGCTCATGGGAATCACTCATAATCGAACGACAAAATTCCATCCTGCCAGCAACGGTGCTACAGAACGCCCACATGCTACCATTATGGATGCTATTTCATTTTACGTCTCCAGTGGAAAAGATGACTGGGACAAATTCATTCCTCATATCCAGTTTGCAATTAATTCTGCTGTGCATGAAGGGCATTATTTCTCACCACATTATTTGCTTTATGCGCAAGAACCAACGTATCCTGCAGAAGTTGAGCTTGGACTCCCACGGAACTGCTCAGTAGCAGAGTTAGCAGAAAAAGTAAAACTTTCCAGAGAAATTGCAAAAGAAAGACTTGAGCGCAGTCAGCAGCGCAATGCAAAATATGCTAATGCAAAAAGAGAGCATGTTACGTATAATATTGGTGATGTTGTTCTCGTGAGAAAGATTGTCAATGTGAAAGGCAAGAGCAAAAAACTGTTTTTCAACTGGATAGGTCCATTTAGGATTGTTGCTAAGTCAGCTGATAACGATGTGAACTACACTGTGGAATCAATGCAAGGCACGAAAAGGAGAGAGACCGTGCATGTGGAAAAATTAAAACCATATTATGCTCGTCAAACAGAAAACACCAAGAGCCATAACGTTTCACCACAGTCCACAAAAAGTGGTAATGATCTGAATCAGCATACTGTTTGTGAGAATGACAGTTCAACTGACTCTCAGCATTCATCACCAAAGTCCATACTCAAGTCAGCTAATGCCAGCAGCAAGAAGATAGGCAACAGCAAAAGAGTAACATTCTTGGAGCAAAGTCTACCAACGACAACAACCTCACCACATGGTGTGACTGAGAAGCAAACACTTTTGTCTTCTGATCAAGCTAACACACCCACCTCATGCTCCAATCCTACTACACACATGAGCGATAACGTTTCAACACATGAACAAGCTCATAACACTGATATAGTGCAAAGTGAATCAATCAAGCCTTTTCCAACAAACACCAATCGTTCCAATAATCGTTACAATCTTAGAAATACACCAACAGTAAAATATTCAAAATGAAACACTTTCCGGAAATTGTTTTTGCGTATTTTACTGTGTGCCTCATTGGGGCATTAGGAGAAAATCCTCCGATTGTAAAACTTTCGACTGGTGTTCATCTTAAGCCGATAGAGAAAATATTCTACACATCATCGGCCAATCTCATTTATGAGATTGATATTCCGGACATTAGTGAAAATTTTGTGGCCAATCACTCATGTACCGGCACAGACTGTTTGTTTCACCTACACATTTCAAGGTTATGTAATGACACTATGGTGCACCTTAATCAAACTTTACCCTCGGCCGACGACTTACCTGCAGGAAAAATGAAAAGAGTAACTGGTGTTGTTCTGTAGCCACTCAAGGAGAAATCGATAGTTTGACAAAGAGTGAAAGCGATATAATGAAACTTATAAATGGTTTGAAGAACCAAGTAGCCCGGGAACATGACGCTGCCGTGCAGAGCAGAGCGATCATTAATCAGTACTCAAATGAATTGAAAAATACAGTGAACAAAGTTATTGTTGATTCCAGAGACGGAATAAAGAAAGTTGCCAAATTGGCAGATGATTTGTACTATGATGTTGTTAACCTCGAGGATAGTGTTTCAATGATAGGAAAATTGTTACATAGAACAGTGCTAAGTTTGTTATGGTCAAGGATCCTGACCGATTGCACAAATAGAAAAATCCCACATGCGGTGGTGAAAGATACAGATTTAGAGAATGACTTAAAAGTTTTGGAAAAAAGTCTCAGTGCACATAATCAGACTTTAGCTGTGTCCAGAAAGAACGTGCATAATTACTACATGCTGGAAACTACAAAATGTTATTTTAGTAAGACAAAATTGGCAATTCGAGTGCAAGTGCCAATCATTTCCAATAATGTGAAGTTCGAACTCTTTGCGGTTACACCGCTTCCATTTCATTACAACGGTTCACTGTGCCAATTGTCAGTGAACGCAGACTACATCATTTACAAAAACAAAAAGGAAATTATTCCTTTAACAGGACACATGAAAGACAATTGTATTCCTATGCACAACAAACTTTGTTATGTCTCACGTTATCATTTTCCATCTCCAAACCAAAAGTGTTTAACTGAGGCTATTTTGAATCATCGTGCAATCAGTGACCTTAAGACAGCATGCCAGTTCTCCTGCGCTGTCACAAATCTAGACATTCCTTTGAAAATTCAACTTTCAACCAACTCATTCGGTGTTGTGTTAAATGATGGCTACATCATTATCAAGTGCCAAAATGAAAGTGATCGTGTCATTCAAGTTAGCAACTCGATTGGCATGTACGAACTCTCATTGCAATGCCACTACATGGCTGTTATCTCCAACGACCCTGAGCCTATAGAGCCAGACTGGCCATGCAACACCAACCCAGAGATTGAAGTTTTCTTACGTCATCTTTTGCCAGCAAGCTGGACAGTGTCTCTTGAGAAAAACGTTTTATCTCCTCATAATTACTTTACCAATGTGAGTTCACTTATTTCTCATGACTGGCCGAAAGAAATTCCATTCTTAAACCTTTCCTCACCTCTTCCGCCAGATTATGAACTCCCACATCATGTTCACGTGTCATCGTACGTGACATATATCATAACATTAGTCAGTGTACTAATTGTGGTAGCTATCGTCGCTGTTTTAGCTAAGCTTGGTGGAACATCAGTTGCCATGGGATCATTAATGGCAATGATTACAAGAAGTGCAGAAGCATTTCCACTTGTGAATACGACCACTACAGACTTTTTCTTTGAAAGTTTGCAGCTTCACTGCTTACTTATTCTCACGATTTCTGTCGTTCTGATCTACTTCCTATTGCGAGGATCACCCTTTCTACAAATTTTCCTAAATTCAAGACCCAACTGGACCAAAGGCCGTCATAAAGTCCAACTACTAGATGAGAATAATCCTGGCGCTCCCATAGTCAATTTGGAACATACTTTCAAAAATCCCAAAAAACCCAGCAATGACATTGAAATGCAGCCGATGACATCATTCCAGTCTTCACGCCGCCAATAGTAAGCAGATCAGCGATTGTAACTTATTCATAAATCTGACTATATTTCCAAAATTATTCTCAAAATGTACTCTCGTGTAGTGATTCGTCAGTTTTTAATCAAAAAGTTTAAATCATTGTTAAAAATTCACATACAACGACTCCATGATTTTTTGCTGGACAATCCCGCAAGTGATCCCACTGACACCCAAGACATTGTACTCCAACTACAACAGTTTCAAGTGACAATCATGCGTAAAGTGCGTGCATCATTGAAAACCTTCATCAATACTAACTTTCCCAATCTTACATTCCAAGAACTTGAAATCATGGTCCTTGAAAATGGACTTCAACACCAAATTGACTTGTTAGTTTGTGATACAAAGTACCACAATTCTTTCATCGCACATCAACTATCATTCGTCTTTTCCGAGTTTGTGGAGGACGTGTATAACTTTTTCCAACAACAACAACAACATGGCCTTTTCTCATCGACCACAAACCTTGAGGAATTTGCAGCCAAGTTAGCAGCGGAGATTCATTCATCTCGCCAAAATAAATAGTTACTTAAGTGCCAAAATAACAATAAAAATAAAATAAAAATCATTATTATTTTGCGACTAACAGTGTAAATAGCATTACAATTTTATTTTCAATAATTTTGTTTCCATTCAACATTCACGCTCAGGCACAGTGTTAACAGTTCCTATGTTGTTCAAGCTAGAGTGAGTATGAGTGGATATAGAATGACATGGGAAACGATCAGCAAGTACCATTGTTGTTCAGAGCCACCTCATTTCTCCCGCTGGTCATAACTCTCTGGCCTCTGTCAACAAACCACCTGGGTGGATAATAGCCTGCAGCGATATATTGTATAAGTTTATTTAATTTAAATAACACACCATTTAATTAAAAATTATGTTTAAAGCTCATCTACTTAAATTTCCTAAAAAATTTCAATTTCAAAATTTTGTTTACATTGTTAAATCATATCAATTTCTTTTAATGAAAAATTTGACTTTGTAAAAATTGACTGTGAGGACACAGTCTTTTCAAAGGTAGGCGTGTCACACATGTAAGGTAAATCGGAGTAATATATTATGTAGTGTTAGTGCATAAGTTAATTACCTAAATGATATGATGTACTATGTACTAACCTCATCATGATGCACTAACACTTAAGCGAAATAAAGTAAAGCCAGTCTTATGGCGAACGGCATTGAGCTAACATCTCTCTTGTATGCTGCATATTATTACACACATTACATGCACAAAGCCATAGACTCTGTCACGAATAGAACTGTGACATTATTAAACGCTGGAAGCACTTTACTGTTATCCAGCACATACTGTTCCTGCTTAGTAAGTTTTGGAACAGTACAATTACTATCAGCATACATACCAAGAAAACTTGCTAACTCTGATATCAACCAATAAACGTAAGGCTCGCCAATTAAGGTGCTCCCATTTGAATGAATTTTGTGGCAGTGGACGCCTTTAGAACTCAAAACTTTCTTTGAGTCTTTTAAATAATTCCAAAATTCCTCGCCATAAACTAAACGAGGAAGATTATGATGGTATAATGGAATTGTATATATGACGTAAGAGTCACGATTTAACTGATTAAATGAAGAGTACGGACTCGGTCTAATTGGACTAATTAGTTTAGTGAGATTTTCCCCTTTGTACCCATTGCTTATTACTATGGCCATAAAAATTGTTGGCATTACAACCAACTTGAGGAATTTATGTCTTTTCAGCAGCTTTGCATCACAGTCTGAAAGTAGACCATGCTCTACTAAATTATCAAATGCAGAGAGAAAATATCGAAATACAAGTTGACGGAGTTCAGAGTTTGATACGAAGTTAGTGGGTTGAGTGTGTTTGGTTAGATATAAAAGTGCAGCTCGAGACAAACTAACGGCAATGATTACAATGCCCACAATGCAAATCCACGAAAAAATATCGTAAGAAGTTATTAATTCCTGGAAATGGCTTTTTCCACTTTGCTGGCCACATGCCACAAATACAAGTTTCTCTGTGAAGTATCTAAAATGACCTTTAGTATGAAATGAAATCCAGTTACTTACAATAGGCAAGAATATTCTTTCTAGTTGACATGTTGAGCTTTTCAAGCAATTAGTCCAAGCTGTGTAGTGCTCGTAGCTAGCGTTGCCAAATACGTGAGAAAACAGCTGCTGCATTCTCAACTTCTTTTCATCAGAGCCAGAAATGTAATTCAAATAAATTATCTGTCTCCGTACAGGCAATTTCTGAAGTGGCTGGGAATTCACAAATCGACCATGCTCCCCAGGTTGCACCAAATTTATTATTTTCCATATAACGTGGTCAGTGTTTTTTTCGGCTTGATGAATATATTGGAGTAGCCAAAGATAATCAGGCATCGACAGTGGCCGCGGAACGTATTTTTCGGAGGGGGTGTACTACATATGCATATGATATTAAACGTCGAAAGGCTGAATTTCTGTAGATATGAACATAAGACTAACTAATGCTTGCTGAACAGTATTTTTGCCAAAATAATATTTATTACTGATACTAAAAATTTATAAACTTTGCATTTAAGCTATCATGGATTTTTTGGCTTTCAATGAGCGGAAAATTGTCGAATTTTAAAGCAGGCCCAAGACCATTCTAACGCCACCTTGCCACCTAAACATCAATCGAACATATTTTTCAAAATCAGTCACATTTCCCTCATACCTTCAAAATGGCTATGAAATTTTTAGTATAGTTCAAATGCAATGACAAAATCACAAATTTTACTTTGAAATGTTGTCATGATTCTTAAAAGAGCAAAAATACTTTTAAAAAATGCATGGTCACAGCTGACCATTTCTGACTTTTTAACATTCAGCAGAATCCAACCAAACTTACCAAGCATATACAAACCTAACCAGGCTATTCTTTTGCGAAGTATTTAGGTGCCGAACTAACAGGATAGTGAGTTACTCGAAATTTTATGATTTTTTAAAAAGAATTTTCTTACGCTTAAGATTATCACTACAACTAATGCCACGAAGTATTTTACAAAAAATGATGAATGATTTTAATGTCACCTATGTCTTAATAACTGCCACAGCTTGCTTGTAGAAATAACAAGCCACCGCCCAGAAATTCAGGGCTAAGTGCTAAGTACCGTTAAATTTTGCTGCGTAAGTTTGGGAACCTTTTTACTAGAAGTGGTTGGTATTTGGTTCCCTTAACTTGCGTTGTAGAGCAATTTGTGCTGTGATGTTATTGGAAAAATTTACTTGATTTCGAATTTTTGGTCAAAAGTTATCATAATTTGCAGTTTGCATTGTAATATCTTTATTGCGTTTGCTTTATGACCATCTTCAAATCGCCAATCGTTTTGTAGCTATCATTCTTTAATAGCATTCATTAGCTTTTCACAAAGAGGAGATTAGCAGACATTATAGTTTACCTAAAAATTCAAAACGTTTGAAATTGTTGTCTGTATGTGTATTTTTAAATCTGGCATAGAAGAATAAATGCTATAATAAGTCATATTATCGAACTAAAAAGCACGAAGTGTTCTTATGAACATACACGTTATCCACTTTTTTCTTTGTAACTTATGGCTATAAAATATGCTGTTAGTAATGACTCAATACCAATGAGAGATTGCAAAGTCTAATGTCTAATTTAAGTTCACAAGCAATAATGTGAACTGGGAATCATGTTTGTAAACTTAGCTCAAGGTATGAAACTAGATCAAAGGGTCGAAGGCTTATTAAAAACTGTGAATAAACGATGTATTGCTCCGAATTCCTAAAGCAACCATGCTATTAATGCAAATACTTAACCAAATTTTACAAGTCAACTTTGTTGTTATGCATTCAGTCAGCATGCATATACATGTGTGCGTACATATGTACATTTAAGTTAAATGGGTGTAATTTAAACAAAGCTTATTTGCAAGATTTGATAGATATTTTACTAAAACCGTCGATTTAAAATATCTAATATTTTGAGTAGGAAACATTTTCACTTAACCGTTTCTTCCAAGTACATGAAATAAATATCTTAAAATACTTGGTGAGGAATTTGTTAGCACTAAAGTTGTTGGCATTTTGAAAACAATATTTTCAGTTTTAAAATTTCTGACATTTTTTAAATAAACTAAATGAGTGCAATTCCGGAATCAATAAAAGCTACGGTCACAAATGCTCAAGTTGTTTGCGTGTCCTCAGTCGATCAAGCACTGCAATGCGCACATTGTTTCATGCAATTGATGATGCAAGCAAAAAGCAATAGTGCCGTTATTCTTTACAAGGGGTTGAGCCCAACAACAGTTCAAAATTCAAACTGGGATAGCAACGTGAGGATGAAGTTTCTCTGTTTTGCTGTCACAAAAACAAGTTTTTCCCTTCGATAGAGCAGCCCAGCACATTCTTTGTTTCAGGCTGTTCCGTAAACTGGCTAAAATCTCAGTCGGGTTTCGTTCATCAAATACTAATTGACATGGTGCATGAACGCTCAAAAACATCTTTAAGTGCGTGAGCTTGATATTATACAGGAACATGTTTTTGATGTTGTGCTTCAGAAGAAAAATCAGATTGATTCAAAAACGTGACAATTGGTTTTGATGGGATACTTGAAATTTAAAGGCAGTAAATGCACACATTCATATGCTTTCTCGTAGTCATAAAGGCGCTTGTAGAGGTTATGCTTGTGCATGTGCTTTATGCATTTGCATTTATAGTTATAACTTGTGAATGTGCCTGTGTGAATCTCGTGTGAATGTGCTTTATGAATGTGCATGTGGAGTTTATAGTTCCAAATGGAATGTGCCCAAGGGCGTACGCAGTAGGGTGCACCAGGTGCACGTGCACCTACCAAAATATTTGGCTCCCATAATAAAATGGGATTCACAATTATTAAAAACTTATTGATTGCATTTGTTGTGTTTCTAGTGCAACAACTTGACGTCACTTTTTGCAGTCACATGCCTATCTTATCTACAGTCATGTTCTAAATCTACTTGAATTCTATTGCACATGCGATGCTCTTATATTATATGCGTTTTGGGAATTTTGAATGGCGCTTTCATTGCTGGTCATATAGTTGAACGTTAATATTGCCAAACTAACTTCAGCTTGACATATTTCAAGTTTGTCAATAATTAATTAGATATGAGTGGGATTAAAGAAAAAACTGCAGCAGGGAAGCGCCAGAGTTTTCTTCACCTCGGCTTGAAAAAAACAAAAATTGACGGTAAAGGTAGAAACTGAGGAAGCTGTTGCTTCGGAAGTTAAATCCAATTCAGATAGTAATTCCGAGTCAGGATCAAATTTTCGGATTTCTAACATGATTAGCAAGCACACACCGACAACAGATGAACATATGGATTGAAGTAGTAACAGTAGCAAGTAGTATTTAAAACATGTATGAACAGATGACGAGAGGTAGTGTCTGGAGTCTTTCAAGAATGAAAGGAAAAAAGTCTTTCATTCCTTTCATTCATTGAAAGGAATGGAAAGGAATGACATTTTTGGACAACCAATGATGAAAGGAAAGGAATGAAATGGAAGCCTGAAAGGAATTGAATTGAAAGGAAGTGAAAAACTTTTTTGAATCCTTTCCTTTCAAATGTAAAATTATGCAAACTATTTAAATTGGTCGAAAACCTAACTGCAATAATTTTAAATGGATAAATACATCCAACAAATCAGTAAGTATCTCATATAAGTACAAATACTTAACAAAAACTAACGAAATTTGTCAATGGTTATGCTTGGTGTGATATTATTGTATTTGAAATTAAAAACAATTAAATTGTAGCGTAGAATTTTTAGTTCAACTATTTTTATAATTATTTACTAAGTATTGACAATACTTTTAATGTTTTAAGCCAATTTTTATCGTAAATGGAAAATTTTGCATACTGAAACACAATTGTCATTCCTTTCCTTTCATTCGCCTGAAAGGAATTACATTTATAAAAAACTCGGAAAAACTTTGAAAGACATCATTCCTTTCAAAAGACTTTGAATGAAAGGAATGATAAATAATGAAAGACGTTGAAAGAATCCGGACCCTATATGAGTCATATAGCGTTCTGCAATAAGCAGACATGTGCATCGTTAACCACTGCATTATGAGAGCCAGCACTCCAGCATATCTAATAGATGGAACAATAAATCTATGCAGTTATGATACGCAAAAACCAATGCCACAAATTTGCTTACGTCACTATTCACATGCATTGCTGATACTAAAACAAGGTTTCAATTAACAGGAACAACAATCTAGTTCATTATTACTCCAGGATTACAATTTTTAACTAATTCTCGGTGTCAAAATAATACAAGTTATTTTCATTTCATCTTCGAAGATTTGGGGGTTTTTTATGCAAATATATATTTGTCACATCATTTTAATATACCTCGCTCGTCCGTTTTTAGCATCATCTCAGATTTTTATGAAGTCTGATAAGGCTGATTCCATTGTTTTTTCTCATGATTCCGCGGTAACTGAGTAGTGTCTGAACTTATAGGCGTGTGGGGTGAATAATTTTTACTGCTACATATTGAACTAACTGAACATGGAATGAATTGCTTATTGTATTCGTGCTCTCTTTTCACATGTATATGGATTTTGTGTCTTGCCATAGACATAGTTTATTAGATAGTCTGACAAGTAATTTGGATGAGTAAGGGTCTTGCTTTGGATGTCGCTGATATAGTTATCTGCTTCAGGTTTGGTCTTGATTATTTGCTGGTTAACTCCATTGGCGTATAAGCTACACAGTATTAGCCAACATCCAAAACCTTAATCTTAATTTTCATTAAATTGAAGTGAAACAATTACAGCATGCACAAACCGTGAGAGGAAAGCGGAATCCAGAAGAATAGCGATTTCATTTATTATAAAAGTTATAAATTTTCTGATTAGACAGAATATCGTATTTTGGTAGAATATTACCAAAACAAGGTGATGAGTTTTGATTATGGAGGAAACTAGACTATTATGAAGGCTAAGTGTTTTTAGTGATGGCTGATGAAAAAACGGATATTTCCAGCAAACGGCAGTTGACCATTTGAGTTCATTAATTGAAAACTAATCAGAACAACAAGATGAAGTGGTGAAGATGTTAATATTCAAAGCACATCAATTGGCTGTATGTTGATTATATCTGTCATATTTGTTAATATTTTGTAACTGTATCATCTTCGGTTCAATTAACGTGTTAGTGAATTGTGTATGATAGAGCCTTTTATTCCAAAATCTGAAACTTGTTTCTTGACCCCCTCAGAATTGTCTCAAAATTGCTAGGCAAGTTGGACACTAATAGCACATTAAAAATAATAAGTATTAGCGCGCTAGGAATTGTCACTGACGAAAAATTGCAAAAAATATGCCAATTTTAGGGGCTTTTGGCAGTACGCCTGTAACTTTTTTGTTTCTTACTTCTAATCAATCAAATTTTGGGAGTTGCTACATAACTAAATGAACTATCTTTTTGCAAAAAACCACATTTTTATGTACACTTTTAGAAGAATGGCATGATATTTTTCACAAAAATTACGGTTTTTTAGAAAATTAATCCTATTTTTGAGCATATATAAAATAATATTTTCCGGAAATATTTGTTGGCCACAAACACACCTACAGCAGCTACTTTGCTAAAAACACAATGAAAAAATATTCAGTTTTCAGTGGTTATCCAGAAATCTTCGAATCATCAGATCAAGTTTTGCTTACTTTTAAAGTTACTGCCAAGTAATTTGCAGTTTTGTGAAAACACTCGTTTGGACATTATTTGTAATTTCCCCTAAAGTCCTAAAGTGACATATCTGGATCGTTAATTGAATTGACTGCGGAATTTCAAGTTTGGAAGCAAAAATGTTGCACTATCTATTTATGTAGCAACACCAGAACGCGCATTTTCCTTTTAGAGACGAAAAATGATTTACTTAAGAAGCACAATTGGGGAAGAACGGAAAACGGTTTATTATACATCAACTTCGACAAGCAATTGGATATTGACAAAACGTTGAAGGAACTTATGACAAAAACACGCACCTTAAATTGTAAAGTGATAGATTAAAAATTGGGTCAAACCAAGCTGAAGTATTTGTAGACTTAGAGGTACTAATGTGAATAAATCCTATAGCATTGTTTTAAACCGCAATTTTTAGTCATAGTACTTACAATTGCTAGACTTAGACTGTGCACCTACCAAATTGTGATTCTAGGTACGCCAGTGAATGTGCCTCTACTTATGCCTGAGCTTATGCTTTTGAATTTAGCATTTATAGTTAGGGATTGTGCATGTAATTATGCCGCGATTTATGAATGTGCCTGTGTGAATCATGAAGTTGAGATCAGCTGAACTTTTTCCAAAGGCACATTCACAAGCAAAAGCACATTCTAGTGTCCCAATTCTGGAAGTATAAATACTTATGAATTATTTTATGCTTTTTCTGAAAATCTAAAGCACATTCAAATGCGCATTCACCAAAGTGTTTATAGTTAATGCTTTTGATCAGAATTAAATTCACAAGTACATGCATAAAGCACATGCACAAGCGTAGACTCTACAAACGCCTTAACGGATAATATGTTGGAATGAATTGATTTCAAAAATACTAAAATAAATCAAAAAGAAAAACTGACGATACATTTCCCAATGCACAATCAATAAATGTTAGGCACATGATACCTAAAATTCATTTTTAAAAACTTTGGATGGCTCAAATTGAGGGGGTGAAAATGATACGATTTCACCGTCCCCAATTTTGAGGAGGGGATTTGTCACCGGCTTCCCCTCCTCTTCCGCGGCCCTTGACTGAATCAGTACAACAACTGTATTCTTAGTGCAACAAAAAATTATTTCCACTTTTACCTAGTAAACTGGGATTAATTTTTAGTTCCATTTAACTCATTCCATTTCATTTAAAAAAGCCAAAAGTGGTAAACCTGGAGTCAACCATATTTTAAATAACTTTTTCTCATGATTTCCGAAATTCATTTAGTAGATTCAAGCATTTTCCATTGCTTTTTGATCTGTTAATTCATTTTTTGATTTATTCAGGACCTGAATTATTTAGGTTGGTAACCCTATGAAGTGAATTACAGATGAAACAAATTAAGGTTCTTGGTCACCTCCACCTCCCACCTTGACTTCACATTCACCTCTATTTTCATATCCCTCCAAACCCTTCCCTTTTCCCCTTTTTTATTTTCCCTAGTCATGCAGAAGTCTCTTCCAATTTCTGTTTCTTCAGAATACTTGTTTCTCTATAATGCACATCAGGCGTAAGCTCCATGACTTTTTCCCTCCATGGCCCCACGTTCCCAAGTCAGTCGCTAACCACCTTCTCCACTTCTATCTTGCTTACCCTCAATATACCCGGATCACTTTCCTTGATCGACCACTCCTGATCACAATACAATTGGACAACCTTCTATAAAGAATATAATATGCTTATCGTCCCAGCTTACTGCACGCTCATCAGCTCCGAAGGAGGAACTACAGGTGTCATTCGCCCCAGGCTCATTTGCGGACTTCTTGGTTCACCGATTTTTCCTCCATCCACTCCTTCTCCACTTCAAGCCTTAGTTGGAACTCCACTTTTTTTCATCAACGTCCACTCCCCATTCCTTCCGGTCCCTTTTACTTTCACCTCTACTCGGCCTCGTTTTCTTGGAAACTCGCTACAAGTTTCCCTTGTTGCGAACTACGCATTTTTGGGAAACGAGGGCATGATATTGTTTGGAGGGCCCAAGGAGCTCTTTAAATAAGTAGGTGTATTAATTGATCTTGGATGTTTAGAGACAGAATTGCACTTCCGCTCTTCCTTTCCGCGAATGTTGGAACTGGGTAGGTAGAAAGAGGTGGGGCGAAAAGATATAACATATAGCCACCTACACAGTAGAGTTCAATTTGAACTGTTCAAACATTAGCTAACTGCCTGATAGATTTACGATTTTTATGTTTATGCAGATTCAAGTCATGTAGATCAGTAATTTGTGTAAGTTATTTTACTCGTTAGAAATCCACTTTATGTTGTGACAAGGCTTTGGAATCTGACGAACATAAATCCTATTCCGGCTCCCCCAAGAAACCAAATGTTGCTGAAGCATCGCAAAAAATGTTTAGTTGCTCAAGGTTACTAAATTCTATATTTCATAAAACTTAACTGATTTAAAGACGAAACATGTTATAATAAAAAAATTTAAAAGCAAGTAAAAGGCGAATTGAGGTATCAACTTGACAATTAAATTGATTCAATTGTAATGCCAAGAGAGAGTCTACAATGAATTATATCGCGTCTTTGAAACGTTTCTGAAATTACTGCTAAGGGCAAAACTATATCTAGTGTTCGCTAAAGTACCTGCACTTTCAAAAGAAATCAAGCGTCTGTGATCTGAATCATGAATGGTTTCATAAACAAAACCAGGATATGCTTACAATTATCTTCCCCGTGTACTCAATTGGCCATTCGCGTACCCAGGGGGCAGGCACATGTGCCTGTGCCCACCCCGGACTGGTGCCCAAAAGACGAAAACCAAACTAAAGACATATAATATAAAAAATAATATATAAAAGAAAAAAATTATAAAGCAAACTCTGAACCATTTAGACGAGT
This sequence comes from Entomobrya proxima, assembly GCA_029691765.1. NCBI lineage: Eukaryota > Metazoa > Arthropoda > Collembola > Entomobryomorpha > Entomobryidae > Entomobrya > Entomobrya proxima. The sequence continues at coordinate 14,069 of JAIQCH010000059.1, forward strand.
ATTTTTGTGAATAATAAATTTTTTCGTCGATCATCCTATCGAGAATTAAAGCAAACCTTTATCATACCAAATTTCAAGGTTGGCTTTTGCCTATTGCGGAACAATTTGTAATTTTACGACAACCCTTGCCCTTAGTATTAGCCACAGCATGAAAAGTTGGCAAATAGAACAGCTAACAAAGTTAAATGATAACCAAAAGTTGTCTAATTGCATCTCTCTTATAAATTTACACTACTGTAAATTTATAAAATGTATGGAGACAACGTAGTTGAATGGGTCTTCGCTTCGCTATTGGCTTTGTAGCATAAATTATACGGCGCCTGCAAAATTTTGTTGTTGTTCAACAACAAAATTTTATTCGTGCTCCGACTAATTCTCCCCTCTTCGTTTGCACTCAGCAAACCCTCCACACTAGTCAACTCTTTTCTGTAATCCTGTATTTGTCTCCCCCACACTCAAGCCTTAATGCTGGGTAACCAAGCTTGCAGTAATCAACTTGTTTACTATTTGCCACAATAGAGGGAGATAATTCCTCCGAGGAATACACAGGAGAAGTTATCAGTGGGACTAGTGACTAGAGTATTGACTTGTTTAGCGGCTCAGGCAATTGTTGGATTGTTCAATGAGTAGCCATAAGCATTCGGCATTTAAAATTTCCAGAGGTGTATTTTGTTAATTTGCTAAAATGCATACCTATTATGATTTTATGGGGTTTATAAATACAATTTTTCAAAAGATCAATAAACTTGTTGCATGCAATGGAAGTAGTCTACAGATTGGTAAACCACTTGCGTAACGAATATACTGCCCTCAGACGTGAAAGTTTTTTCCAAAACACGATAACAAATTTTTATATTTGTCAAAACCTTAAACCAAAATACAGAATCATAACTGCAATGTAGAGGAGGACAAGCTGAGGAATAGGAGAAGACAGCAGGTGCCTGTTCAGGGAGGGGATTGCATGGATGAGATGGGATGTTTGGAGGATTTCTTGAGTGGAGGGAAAGATGTCAGGGGTGACAAGTACCAGCATAAGCGTGGATATTAATTTTGATGCATGCTTTATCTAATAATTGTTATTTGACCAATTTTGTAACTTCCTTATTTTTTATACACACAATGGCTACACATCTCAAGGCTTCAGAAAAATTCAGTCAAGAAAGCAACATTTTTTATTTAAAGCAAATTAGTTTTGAGGAAGTAATCAAACGAAAACGTCTTACAAATATATCACCTTGAAGTGGAAAATTCATTTTTTCAATGTCAACAAGCAATTCCCTGAGAGAAGATAATTTTCATGACAAGACATTATTTTAGAACAGTTTATTAAATTAACTTCTTTGCAAACATTTAATACATATAAATTGAAAGAGTGTTGTGCCTAAAATTACTTTAAGCCTCATTTTCAAAGTTAACAAATATAAGTCAGATGTAGTATATTGCCCTACAAATAAAAAAGGGTTTACTACTACATGTCTTTGGTGTCTCAGCAAAAATACTAACTGCAACCTAAACGAGACAAAAATGACTTTAATGGCAAAATTACCTCAAACCGTACTTTTATAAATTGCTCCAAATCATAATTGAACTTGATAGCATAATTATGTGTATAATGTTAGGTGTATAAACGCCGCTGTACTGGTTACATATATATTTTTTAAAGTAATAACGATTGCCTTCTATGCAGATACACTGACCAAATATTTTCCGCATTGCGACATTTCATTTAAAGCTGCTTCACAAATATATTCCTATATTGAAAACTTTGCTGGTTGTGCCTTGCTAAAATTAACAAAAACTTTAAGAAAATGTCTCTATCAGAAAGTGCTTTCCGCGTTCACACGTACTACCAATCTTTAATTCCTATATCATTTTACATGGACCCTATCCAGTTTTGTTTAATTCCAAATCCAAACTATCTTCATCGTAAAGAAAATCGTCTACGAGTGTTTATGTATACCAGTGCAGTGTTTTTCTTTGTTTTCCCATTAATCAGGCTAGCCTGGATATTTTATAACTGGGAGCAACCCATACCAAAAAAAGTGGAACAGTTTAATATATTTGTAATTGTAACCTGTTTTGCTTGGGTTGCTCTGTGGACGTATTATCTAACCGAAACCCATCAGGAAAAACTAATATGGGTTGTTAATCAGCGACTTAAACTTAATCCAATTTCAAAAATAAATTGTCACTTTATAAACTGGAAGAAATATTTTATTGGTGGATTTTCAACATCAATATCTGCTTTTCCGTTGATAGCAATAGGAGCACCGTTTGTGCTAGACTTTTTGCCTCTACGCCTAGTTTTCATGTGGGCGCTGGAAAATACCACTAGGAAGCCAAAACATTCACTTTGGTTTGCGGAAACAGTTGAAGGAGTTAGCTACTCTACAATAATTTTCTTTCCAGCTCTGACTTTTTTAAGCGTAATGTTATTAGCAATTATATTCCAAGAAGGAATTCAGCTAATGACTGCAAAATTGTGCAAGAACAATTTTTGCGTTTGTGTTCATGGCTACAACCATGTTCGAATACTTCTTCAGGTTTATAACGAAGCTTTGAGCTCATTCTACTTTAATTTAGTTTGTACAGGAATCGTATTATCAAGTTGTTGCGGCTACGTGGCCATTAAGCTGGGACATGAACTTTCATTTATAACGACGTTTTCTTCTAGTGTGGTTACTATTTTTATTTGTATAGTTGCCCTGCTGCTGACTTTTCTCTCGAACTTACCAAACAGAGATGGAAAACGGTTTCACATTTATTGGAGAAGACATATGGGTAAGTCCAACGCACAATGGATAATGCTACGTGCTCTTCCAGATACTATCGGCATGCAAGTAGGACCAATAAGATACGTTAAAAAGGATTTAGGGCTTAAAATAGTAGATAACATTGTGAATTTAACTGTTACTCTTATTTTGTTAACTTAAAAGTATAACGTCGACGGCTGTAAAGCGTGCCCCGAAAGAATCCCCAACGAAAGAATCCCCAATTTTTTTTACCCAAACGAAATAATCCCCAATGCGAAAAAATCCCCAACGAAAGAATCCCCAATGCGAAAAAATTCCCAACGAAAGAATCCCCAATGCGAAAAAATCCCCAACGAAAGAATCCCCAATGCAAAGGCGTAAAACGCGCGAAGTGTGCATAAAATACACAGGCCATATCTTCATTTTTCTCCAATGGGTCGCTAAAAGTCAACAATTTTACTGATATTTTTCGGTAATTAAGCTTTACGAAGAACTTTGGCTATCTTCAATATGTTTTACTGGGTTGATTCTATTAATTAAAATTTAATTTTTTGAAAAAAACTTTAATTAAAGTTAACTATAATGTTAAATGGTACCCTAATTATCTGATTTCCCCCCAGAGTGCTAGAAGCTTTTTTAATGAAAATCGAATCTCCAGAGCAAGTTCTTTCAAATGCGCAATTAAAATTTTCTAGCACTCTGGGGGGAAACGAGATAATTAGGGTAACATTTAACATTATAATTAACTTTAATTAAAGTTTTTTTCAAAAAAATAAATTTTAGTTAATAGAATTAACCTATTAAAACATATTGAAGATAGCCAAAATTCTTAAAACAGCTTAATTGTTAAGATATTTTACTAATTGTTGTAACGTAGTTAAATTTGAAATGATTATAACTCGACAATGGCTTAACATAAAAGGATGATTTTTGTCACTTTGAAACCTGAAAATAATCTACTTCCTGCTGGTTGAATTCATTTGGTTCAGTTTTAAAATCGAAAATATGGCCTGTCCCGTTTCAGTTGATGTTACCCAAAAAATTCCCCACAAAAACTCATTCTGCACTACAATGTATCTGGCAGCAGTAGCTACTTGAAATTTGTAAGTTCTGTAACAGTTTTTGTTAGGGTAGGGTAAGGGTTAGGTAAATGATCATGATCTCCTGCACACATTTTAGACTTATAGTATGTGCACTTATTACCGCCGTATTTGTATATAATTATGCCAGCGGAGCAACCTTGTGAGTCTTTCAGATAACACTTGAAATATTACGATGATTTTGACTTATGATTCAATAAAGCTTCTACGAACTATAATCCTTTTGCTTTTGAAATCGAAATGAATCGCAAATCTGCTCCTCATGAATTAAATTGCTTGCTATAGTTGTGGCTTTGCTTGACTTCGTTGAAACTGAAATAGAGCTTGGTTGTGATCTTACTGTTCCACAACAAACCTACCTTAAAACGAATGTAGTTTTCATTTTCTCAGCTCGTATAAAGCTTTGAGTCAGGAGTATGATGACCTGGAAAACCATGATCATTATCCTGCTTACTTCAGGACATTGTATTGGGTAACTTGCATGATTTACTAAATATATGCAACTGTGATGTTGGATTTTGATATAAACTGGGGAAAAGTTCGTTGTGTATTTTTACGCATTGGGGATTTCTTCGTTTGGGGCAAGAAAATTGGGGATTCTATCGTTGGGGATTCTTTCATAAGACCCTGTAAAGAGCTAAATGTACTAAATAAATAAAATTCATTGTTGTAATATTCCATGCAATACACAAATTTATACTTATCAAGTCAAAATTGCTTTCAAAATTGCTCCCAGCATGTAGCATTCTATCTGTTTTGAAATGATTCCATAGAATTACGTAGATAATTCACAATACTGGGTTGAGTTTGGTTTAAAAGTTTTACAGTGTATTTATACACAATTTTATTGTACAATGTACTAATCTAACCTGTCTGTAATGTAACCAGTTAATGGCAAGCCAATAAAAATGCTCGCTGCTAAAGACGATTAGTGAGTGGGCATAGCAACAGTCACTTCAATAAATTTGCATGATAATTTAGACTCTCAAAAACCACAATGAGTTGAACTTTATATAAGTAATACTTAACCAGTGGATGGCAAGCCATTCAAATTGCTCGCTGGGAAACACGATGAGTTTCCGGAATATATAAGACTCCAAAAGTTTGAACTACTACATAAATTTTAGATCATTACATGTAATAATAAGCTTGGCTTAGGCCCCATTTACCCTGGTTTAGAACCGATTTACCCTGGTTTAGAGCCGATTTACCCTGGTTTAGAGCCGATTTACCTTGGTTTAGAGCCGATTTACCCTGGTTTAGAGCCGATTTACCCTGGTTTAGAGCCGATTTACCCTGGTTTAGAGCCGATTTACCCTGGTTTAGAGCCGATTTACCCTGGTTTAGAGCCGATTTACCCTGGTTTAGAGCCCATTTACCCTGGTTTAGGTCCCATTTACCCTGGTTTAGAGCCCATTTACCCTGGTTTAGGCCCATTTATCCTGGTTTAGGCCCATTTACCCTGGTCTGGAAAATAAAGTGGACACACGGACACACGGACACACGGACACACGGACACGACATCTTAAATAGCTCTCCTGCAGACGCAGCGAGCTAATAACCTCTTTCGAGGAAATTGTGGACAATAAACTATTATTATTATTATTATTACAACTTTAATCAGAAAATATTAAACTTAACGGTAAAATGTGAGACCAGAAGTGAGATTGTCAGCTACCTATATGGTTTATAGCATGGTTTTACTTTAAATAATTAACTAATAACATCCTTGGCAAGTCAATTTCTCTGACGGATTTCTTAGCAAAAATTAAATGCTTTTCTAACAAAATTGGTGTTTTGCATAACGGACAGCGTACACCTGCTAATCAGAACAAATCTACATTGAAAATAGTTTTCAATACTTACCGTTGGCACATTAATTATGTTCGAGGGAAATTAAAAAGTAATCTTATATCTGGAAAACCCCAGAAAACCTATACATTGTGAATTATATAGAAATTTGTAAAAGCAATGTAATTTTGTGTGCCTCGACCATTGTGAAGCAAAGTTCAGTACAACTCACAGCGCATAATTTATTAGTAAAATTAATGCTTTGATATAAACAAATGTTTACATATGCCTTGCAAAAACATGTACACATAACATTCGAATGCGCATTCTATCATTTTACGACATCATATATAGTTTCCATTTCTGCAGCAACAACTTCAAGGACAAAAACATTAATTGTTACTAAGATATATGAACTTTACCAAAACCATGGTGTATTTCGGCACACTGTCTTCTTAATTTTCAATATGATACGATGGCATATATTTAATTCCGAAGAGAAATTTAATTACTCCGGAAGCAAATCTACCCCGAAAACCCAAATTATCGCAAAGCTATTACATAAACAGTAGGTTTAATTAAACAGCAATCTGCAAGTCTTAGCTTCAGGGTTCCTCCATTTTCGTCAATATCACTTTCAGGAGCGATAAAACATTTACATAGTTCTCAGTAAGTCATTGCACATTCTCGACCACAGTTGGTTTTGTACGACCAGAAGTTTGTTATGGAATAAGTCTTCGTTAATTTACCTCATGACTACAATTACACAAAAATAATTTTTGTAAGAATTTAGACATTTAAAACTTTAAAAACCGATTGTTGAAGCTTAACAAGATAGACCAATTCTCATTAGCAGTTAGTTTCACTTCGAAGCTGCAAAACGTTTTAGTCAAAATGCACAAGCACTGTAACAATTTATTGGTTGACAATTTAGATTTAGTAAAATTTTCTTATAAAATTCACAGCTTTTTCAATTATCTTAGCTTGAAAATAAAGGAAAACCAAGTAGAATATTCTCGCTTGCAAACCAAAACCAACCAACAAAAACATCGCGTACAGCTAATGCTGTATTCACTATATTTGTTGACCATAGTTTATCAACAGAGAAAGCTAGTTTTTACTGGAGAACTTACGGGATACACAGAATTTGGCTCTGACGTCCAACATCTTATAAAACTTGCGCAGTATATGGGCCTATTGTTCCAAGTAGTAATGATGGCCTACCTGTATACGCATGTCACAAACTGCTTCAAAATCAGGTTGTTTCTTCAAGAAATCATCGGCAAATTTAGTGACCCTCTGGCAAATGCAGAAATAAATTCCAAGATAGATTTTATGATAAATCCCAAATACTTTGTGTATTTCGTCCGTCTGGCAATACTATCGTCGGTGGTAATTGTAGAGAATTATAACTTGGGATTTTTCTTTGTCAACGGGCCCTGCACTACAGTGCTAGCTGGTTACTGGTTAATACCTGAGTGTAGTGAATATCATAAACCTGATAATAACCTTGTATGGACAATTTATAATACTGCAATGAAACTATTTGTTCTGTAAATGAACAACTATTTCTGGCACATGTCCGCGTCTTCAGCCGCAGTGGTGGTTTCGAATGTTCAGGTTTTTGGATCAATTGGCCTACAAAGTTACCTGGAAATGTAAATTGACATGCTTTTATTATTAACAACATGTTCAAAATTGAGGTTTGACTTATTTATATATGCTTGATATTTATTCAGGTTTCTTTTTCAAAGTCTATCCACGCCTTTGCCAGCAACCCAAGCGCTGCTTTGGTACAGATATGTCCAGATTCTGGTGACGATCAGTAATGAAATTCAACAAATGGCAGTTCTTCCTGCAATAATCTGTATTGCAGTTTTTGGGCAAGCAATTGGTACAGCATCGTTAAAATAATAGAGTGGAATTTGCAAAACATACTTGGAATCTGTTTTTTCCTAATACTTGCTGTGGACTGTGTGACTGTCATTTTGATAATGGTGACTGGATTGGCTGGTGTGCATAGCTCATCTTGCAAAGCACCAAGGATTTTGGAAAAACATTTAATATTCGCCACTGGAACCATTACAGACAAAAAGGCTTGTCGACGATTTTACTGGTCTTGTGCTCCATTAAAGATAAAGTTTGGCTCAAACAATTTCATTGAAAAATTTACTCCGCTAATTTGCATATTGTTAGCAAGTAATCTTACTTGTAATATGCTTTTGCTAGGTTAGCGATTATATAATTCGGGATAATTATATATGTATATGTTTATTTAGAACAAATTATATGGAATTTCGAATAAGTAGCATGTTATGACAAATAAATCTAGAAAATTTAAAAAAAATCATCCTAATGTCAATGCTGAATTAAAAATACAGCTGTGGCAAATTATACCCAATTTATGATGAATGAATTTTAAACGTACAAAGCCTTAGATTGTCAATAACCAAACCCATGCTTTAGCAATAATTGCAATTTTTGTCTGAAAAAGTATACAATTTTGTATGGTTTTCAGATAAAGTTTCATTTAAACATGACAGGAATTTCTAATTTATACATGTAATCTATACTACAGATTCAACAGCGATATCAATTTGTAAACGCACAATGATACAATTATTTTTTTGCGTTCCCGTTTTATTCTGTACATTTTGGTGGCCCTGATTCAATAAAAATTTTGCATAACGTGGTTGATAGTGTTATATAGAAACTAATCACTTTCCTTTACACTTATTTAAAATGGTGTGAAAATAATAGGCTCCAAAACCGCAAAATCTGGTTTACAGCAAAGCAAGTTACATAAGCCAAGACTTTTCCGCAAATGCACAGCCCCCTCCAAATACGTTTTCTATTTTCAATGACAAAACCAACAACCGCAAACACCAAGCCAACAGCCAGAACTAAAAACAAAACTAGAACGTTTCCTTTCATATCTGGAGCTTTTAAAGGCATTTGCAGTGGCAGAAACTTATCGGATACCAGTATATTTTTCCACCATTCAAGAATACCCGAATGATTAATGCGTTTAATGCGTCGTAGTACATATGGAGGCACTATGTATATGGGGTCAATCTGCAAACCTGTATTTGTGTAAGTTTCAGAACTAATGTCCGCCGGAATACCGTTAAGATTAAGATTTTTTGTAATTTTTGTACTAAGATACGCCGGTAAAAAAACTGCGGTATTTTGGCAGCTTCTCAATTTCTGTGTTAAAACTGCAAGTTCATTATCCCGGAAGCATTTGTAGTTGAAGCTCTTACCACGAAATTCACACTTGGTCTGTGAAGTAACGTTTCCAAAAGGCTTGGTGTCCAGTTCACTTTGAGCGAATAACTCGGCTGTGCTGTTAAGTAAATAGCTTGCGCTTTTTATTTTTTCCATGTCGTCCGCAAACCTATTTTTCAAACCATTTTTTGAAATGGGTACTCCGTTATAAAACGACGAAAAAATCAAATACAGTATTCCTTCTTTACTGTGATTAAAATGCTTCAAATGGGCTGTAACAAGTATCCTTCCAACTAAACCTTTATATATGTTTAGGTCAATATATTCAATATCTCCGCTTTTTGCAAACATTGTGTACTTGTTTTCTAACAATTGCTTCAAGGTTTCAAGAGGGACTCTAGCCCGAGGCAACATCAAGTTGTACACATTCACGTTTTTGTATGCATTGCTTAAAATCACACCCATCAAAAGAAACAATCCAGTAGAGACACGAAACTTTGAGAACTTTACAAACATTCCAGAAAACGGATCCCCTTGCTCGAGCAAAGCCTTGTGAATCGACAAAAGGTTCTCAAGTGTTGCATGAAATGAGCGCAATAAATTGGTACCCTTGGCCGCATTAAGGAATATGCATAGAGCAAGCACGCAAATTAGAATGCAGAGCCAAACGTAGCTTTGGTAAGCCGCCGATAATTCATGAAAGTGAAAGGGAGATATTAGTGGCTTTCCACAACTAACAAACTGAAGATTTGCAACCGAAACATGCATGATTAGAGAAAACTCGTAGCGCTCTGGTGAGTCATAATTGTGGTGGTTAATTGCCCATTCCGCGGTATAACTCCACGTTCTTGGTCTCTTTTCCCATTTTTTCAAATTGCAGACCTGTGAATCCTTCCATTCTAATTCAAAAGTGTAATTAAGCATTATATCTAGTAATATGAATGAGTACAGCTGTAGTACTTCATTTTCCTGTTTGTAAAGTTTTCCGCGAAAAAAGTTCAAGACTGGGTTTCCTGGGTCACATTTTCCTTGAAAAGCGGGGAACACACTTGAAAACGCAGTATTTGTAGCAAAATGCCAAGTAGTTTGCTCATTTGGTGGTAGTGCAATTTCAATGAGAAAATCGACAGAAAACTTTTCAATCCAGGTGCCCAATATGAAGGTGTGATTTCGCATGTAACCGAAGAAACTAATTTCCGGTAATAAAATGGAAATATGAGTTATACTTGCCGCTGGTTCGTGTAACCTCATTCGCTTTATCAGGACATGAGCTATGCAGTAGACATCTTGTGTCAATTTTGATATACCATACCACTGCATGTATTCTTTTGATTGAATCCTATTTTCGTCAATGTTCACATTAATAATACCAAAATGAATGTGAAGAACTTGTGGCAGTTTTAAATATTGGGAAACCTGGTTCAATTGCACAAATAGAGGATGTCTTTGGTATCCATAATCTGGTGGAAACAATTCAATTTGTGCAGTACACCTCCAAGGTGTTGTAGCAGTTGCAAATTTGACAATATTTATGGGAGCGCAGTAGTCTTGTGAATCGTACCATAAGTTGCTTAGATAACGCGAGAGTTTACAAGTGTAATTCCAATAATAACCATCAGAAAAGATGTATTTTATGCTGGGTAGTCTCTTAGGAATCGTCACAAATTTTATTGTACCTATTTCGGATCCCTCATATATGGTGTACACAGCAGGAATCAAACTTCGTAGCACTACTGGAAACGTAGTTGGTAATTTTAGGTTGACATCGGGATAATTGTCGACAACAACAAGGCAATTTGCTGAAGACAAAGGGTGTAAAAGCTGGTGAAGGTTTTGTGTCACTGGAAACGAATTCTTTTTCTTCAGAAAGTTTGCGTGGATTCTTTGGGCATTTTTTATCTCAGAATGCCTTAGGCGTATATTATCACCAATATCTGGAACATAATCAAAGTTTTCAGAAGTTCTGTTTTTGGTAAATAAGTGAGTTATTGATATTGAAAAATTTATGTAAGAATACGAAGGCGTTACAAAGCAAATAACCAAACATATGGCAAGCAGGGTAGATTTTAACATTTTAAAACCAAAACGAAAAGGTTTATCAATTATTATCAGAAAGTATGGGCAATGTAAAGTATTAAATGTTTGATGGGCAGCCAACAAGAAGAAGTAACCTGCAACGAAGGATTGTCCAAGCAAAGTTTGATATTGTCACGAACAAACACACTCACATAAAAATAAAGTATGTATTAATATCAGTTGCAATAATATTTTATCGTTCTTATGTCTAAAAAATATTAATTTGGAATATACGAGAAAAAAACAGTTGATACAAACCATTAACAAAGTACAAAGAAAAATAAGTTCGAGCACTAGGCAACAGTCCGTTGGGATCAGAGTTGGGCAATTGCGAGGGAAACCTATTACCTGACAAAAACAATATACTCTAAACACTGGATTTTTTTAGTAATGAATTTTGGCGCAGCAACGCTTACTACGCGTAGCAAAGCAATCACTATGTGCTCTATCCCGCAGGCGCAGGCTGGTTGGTTGTACAGTATAGAATTTCAACGAACTGGAATTTGTAAACGACAAGTTGAAATCTTAATACAACGCAGCAGAAATTTTGCTTTTATTTTGTTCCGTGCCTGTGATAGCTGGGCTTATTACATTCCAGATCTGTGTTAATATCAGTTTAAGTAGAACTTGCATATCTGAGCAGTTTATGCAGATTATACCACGGTGTTAGACATTTTCAGTTAGCTTCTTTCAAAAATTTACTTAGAAACGATATTCCTCCCTAGAAAGAAAAAAACGAAAAGCATACAAGCTAAATTTTGTTCACAATAGGACCGAAGTATTTGAAAGGGGGTTAAACGAAGGTTCTATCTTCTTCTACGTAAGCACACGAGGCACTGAAAACAGAACATTGCCGTTATTAGACACGATAAATACTTATCGTATAAAACTATATTTAGCCCAGTTTTCAGCCTGCTAGACAATAACATACTAAACTTAGCGCTGTCGAGAAAAACAATTAAATTTATCTATGTCAGACTTGAGTGAGCTTTAGCCAGTGAGCTAAAAATGTGTAAACTCTAAAATGTGCTACAGCGCACGCCGTACACTATCATGGAGCTGTACTTCTGAGGATTCTTTCCTTCGAAAAAGCCTGAACAAGTGTTGTCTACAATTTAAACCACAAAAATGCATTCAAATCTAGCCAGTTCTTTTGACCAAATCATGGTGTCAGTATTGCAAAGGTCGGTGGTGCATGCGCCCGACTCTACGGGTCCAAATGGACTTGGGTCACTGTGAATGTCAAGCTTGATCTACATTCTTTTTTCTGCAGCAGATATCCCACAACAGGATGCCGGATTTGAAACTAAAAAATCACGATAAAGATCAAGTCAATTGACTTAACGAACCGAAAACCACTTTTAATTTGAAAATTGAGATTAAGAGTCTAGTCCTATTCCATAAAAATGGTGCAGTAACAATTTAAGGCTTTTATTTTTTAGCAATTAACACTCTTTCATATTAAAACCAAGTTGTGATATGTAAAATACTTAGAAATTCCCGTCACCCTACCTGATCAGCAGAAGAATCTCTTGGTGACCAGCACAAACAAAGTATCATAGAAAGACTGCATGTAGATTAAAATGTAAATGCTACGTAAAATATTCAAAGTCAAATGATGAGTGAATTGCATCTGGAGTTTATTACTAAAGGAGCCGGAAAAAAGAATTTAAGATGTTAGGTTAGCTACGACGCCAGATGGAGAACAGGTTTTGTTCGGCACTGATATATGTCTTTTTAAATACCCATGGTTTAAGCATTCTGAAACATTTAATTAAATTTTGAAATATCCATAGCAGTGAATACTTAGTTTTCACAAAACGATTAAGTTTAATACAAAAAAATTGTATTAAGTTCATATAATTTAGTACAAATGTTTTTTTAAATATTACTATTATCTCGCCACCATGAATTTCACCGAATTTCTTCCTAACGTAGTAATCTCGTGTCCATTTTCTTTGTCACCTCCCCCTCCAATTACTTCCTCAAATTCACATTCCCCTCCACTTTCACTTCCCTTTGAACCCTTGCTTGAACTTTTCCACTTTCTCATTTTGCCCAGTCCCTTTAAAAATCTCATCCAATTTATGTTTCTTTGCAGTACTTCTTTCTCTAGTATCGTCTCCTAGTAGGAGTCCTACTTAACATCTTCAACCTCATCTTGGTTTTTCCTCTTCCGCATCTACTCAGACTTATTAGTAACTATAGCCAAAGTATTTGGCAGATCCCTCCAAGTTCCCAAGTTGTAAACCACCTCTTTCCTTTTTATCAAGTATACACTCAGTCTGCCCGGATCATTTTCCTTGGTCGATTGCACTCCTAGAAATAAATCATTTGGCCAACCTGCTGTAAAAATATTCTTATCGTCCAAGGTCGTCCACTTCACCTTCACCAACTCCAGAGGGGCCACCGAATAGCTTGTCAGTACAATCCTTGGAAAACTCTTGAGCATTGGAATGCTCATCTACAACTGCTTCCGGGCAAATCTTCCGGTGTTAAATATCTTTTTGGCCCAGTGCCATGGTCCAGGGAAGGAAAGTACTTTGGGAGGTTTTTGGAGGGTTTTTGCGGAATTCTTTTTAGGGAGGAGAAGAAATGAGCGATTTGGGAGTTTTGTAGGTGGTGGGATTAATTTTGAGTGTTCTGGGGACTTTTTGAGACGATTGTTTGTGGTTTAAAAATTTGAACTGGGGGATAGGATGATTCGCGGATTTTTTGGAAGGGAAACCGAGGTAGTATTGATGCGAATAGTGGAGAAACGCGTGAATACCGGGATACCACCGGGATATGGCATCACCAGGATTCTTATGGCCGGAGGAAATGGATCCGGTGGAAGTGGAGTAGAAAGGCCTGGTTCCTTTGCACAAAGTTACCAACCTTTTAAGTATAGTACGGTATTCATTGATTATGAGTCACGTAACTACTGAAACAAACAGGACCACAATACCTCAACACACAGTTATAAACTACAATGAAAACCTAAAGTGCTGCGCGGAGAGGTAAATTCCCCCGTAGTACGTTGCACGGGGGGAATTACGAAAACAAGTACTTTATTCTCATGATTCGCAACCTACTTTAACATCCTTATCATATCATTGAAAAGCAAGCTACAAGTTTGCTTGATTGCAAATTACACATATTTTGAAAACGAAAGGGATGATTTTTGTTGGAGAGGCCTATTTTAGCTAAATACATGTTTTAATTGATTTTGAATTTTTAGAAGACTAAATGACACTTCTGGAAATTCATTTTCCTAAAGCTTTTAAGGTAGGTCGGGTCGGAGAGAGATAATACTGGAAGCTAATTAGATGAGTTTTTACATTAGCTAACTACCTAAAGGAATTACAATTATTTAATTATTTATTAAATTAAAAGTTCTCCTATGTATGAGTCAGGTTAGCCATGTTTTGTTTTACATTCTGATACAAAATATCTGCATTAGAGATAGAGGGAATGCGGATCTGAAAACTAAGTATGCTATTCCGCCTCCACCAAGAAAGGAAATGGCGCTGAAGCATTGCCAAAAACGTTTCTGGTTAGGTAATTACAATGTTTTACTAGTTTTACAAATCTGCTTAACTAATTAGTTTGACAAGCTAAAAATACCCAATTAAAGCTAAAAGCATGTTATTGAATTAATTGTTTAATTGAAATAATTTATGTACGCACACCACCAGAATTTTTGTTCTGGTTTACTATGAAACTTTACAGAACTGTGGGTCAAGTTAACAGGTTACTGATAAAGTAATACTTCAAATGATATCAAAATGATTAATGAAGATGGATAATCAATTTCAATGGCAGAATATTTATGGTAATGGTTGCGAAAATGTCATCAGTCACTAGCAATAGCATAATATTTTTATGCAGTCAATGCATTCCAAAAAATAGGTAAAATCATTACTATCATTTTGTCCTAGTTTTGAGTTTGTGAAAAACTTCACGCTTTAACACATTTTCTTGGTTAGGTCGGGAATATGCTTTAACACAGATACGATGAAAATGTCTCACTGCATTGTCAAAATCTCAGATACCTTTGCGTCAGTCAGAATGTATGCTGTAATGTAATCAATCACAAAGGCCATAATTACATACTTTCGACGCATGTCAGTATGGAAGACACCGTTTTCCGTTTAACATGTCATTTCAAGTTAAACCCAATTTGCATTAAGGTTTAATGAATACATTTCCTTTTCATTTTTGAAGAAGCAACATGTTATGAATGGTGCGGGGCGAAGTAAGAAAGCCAAGTTTAAAAATTAAATTGACTCAATTTTAATGCCGGAGGAGAGTTCGCACTCTAACTAGCTATCATATTCTTTTCTATATTCGTTTCTGTACTATTTGTCTCTACACTACTTATCTCGACCCTCCCTTTGGAGGCACCTGTTGTCACCTAATCCTGGACTCCTCCTACTGCAAACTCTGACTTCTGACCTCAGCCATTCTCAAGCTTCTCTTCTTGTCACACTCATCCTCCAGTAGCGTTTATGAGCTGCCTCTTTCGCTCTATTGCTCCTCGACCATGACGTCTTCAAATTACTATTATTTATTCAACTGCGTCTCTGAATCCAGCCTGGTTCCTTAATACAGGATCCAGTCCAAGCTGTGGGTGACTAACCTCACTTTTGCTCTGCATTCAGAGTTCCTCCGCTTCGAAATCCTTTCCATCCTCCCTTTTCTGACCATCAATTCAGCTTTTCCGCTGAAACAGTGAATCTACGTTAATAAATTGGGGTTAACAAATTAATTTGTTCAGTTTTCCCACAGGTAATTAAAGGATTTTTTTGATGCTCTGTTCCTTACTCTGGTTTCTTCAATTTTATTTTCCTAAACTAGCAATTTAAGAGCTTTCATTACCTACAACACCTCCGCTTCCAACTGGTTCAGGTCCTTCAGGATCCCAATATATCTTGCGCTCCCTGTTATCCAATTTCTTTATCTGATCCGGGCACTCATTTCCCTGGCTGTCTTATCCTAAATCTAAATCCTATCTCACCTCTCTGTATTTCAGCATCACAGCCTTTGCCTCCACCTCTTTTCCTTGCTGTCCAACAGGCTCCCTTAATTTATCAAGCTTCCCTCCATCATCCCTTCACTTCCGTTGGAACAAAAAAGCTTTAAAATAGAATTTCCAGGCTTTCATAAAAAAATCAATATTTGAAGTGTTTGAACTGCAGAGAAATTGTTTGCGCATTTGATGGAGTTTTTGAATTACATAGATATGTCGATTGGGTTGTGGATGGACAAGTTAAATATTCAAATTACTCAAATTTTGAAAGAATTACATGCATTACCAAACTTTGCTTTCCAGCCATATTCATTAGCGTGGACTAGATGAGACCTGCTAAAAATATCGACCTATTTTAAACGTTTCTTTAAGTTGGCCAATTCCATTCAAATGGTCTCTCTAATCAGAAGTTAGCAAACACGATACGCTATAAAATGAAGTTTTTAGAGCGCGGATTGTATAAAACACATTTTGAATTTCAATTGATAAAATAAAACTCATTACGTTTGCATTCTTTTGCACATGCTGGAATTCAATTTAAAATATATGCAATTGGTTTTCATGCATTATGCTTCAACGGTTATCATTATAAGAATTTATACACAAAAGAATAAAATTTTAATTAGCACAAAGACAAAAGCTTTAAAACAATTTAAAATTGCATTTTGCACTAGTTAATTTGCCTTTATTACATTAGCGTTTGCATTTATTACGTAGCTGAGCATAATGAAGCTAGTATTGAGATTGTTATATTAAATATTGTCAAAATTTTGTCAGTGTGCCTGTGTGTCTGTGAGCACGATACAGGCCAGACGGTTTGTCAGAATCACACCAAACTTGGTACAGTGATTCATGGGGTCATCCGAAAGAACCCTATTGATTTTGAATCTGATCGGTCATCCCCCTGGGGTAATAGGGGGAGATAACCCTCCTGACCATATGGTTTGTCAGAATCGCACCAAGTTTGGTATCTTGATTTATTGGGCCATAGTAAGGAACTCTGTTGACTTTGAGCCAGATTGGTCATCCCCCTGGGGTAGTAGGGGGAGGTAACTCTCCTGGCCATATGCTTAGTCAGAATCGTACCAAATTTGGTATCCTGATTCATTGGGTCATGAAAAATGATCCTTTTGATTTTGAGCCTGATTTGTCATCTCCTTGGGTAATAAGGTGGGAGGAGTCAGAGAATCAGACAGACAGATAGATATACAATGCATATTATACATATATAGCTCAGCTACGAATTTGAAATGATCATTAAATCGGTTTATTTTTAGTGTATTTTCAGTTCGTAAAGAACTTACTTACTTGCTAATTTACTTACATAGCACAACCCCGGATTAAGTTTCATTTTGGTTCATTCTGGAACTTAGTGAAATGCGCGAGTGTGGAGCGAACAAACGACCATGTCTTCACATTTTACATGAAATCATGTGGTGGAATGAACTACGGGAAGACCAGTTTTGTCTCGTGTGCTGAATCGGACTTTTGAAAATGGCCCCAGTATCTTTAGCTTTATTTTGGTATGCGCAATGTGTTATGTTAAATATATTTTATTAAAATTAAAATTATGATTTTGTTCGTTTTAAGTTTGAAAAACTTTACACCAAAATGTTTTTCAATTTATAAGCAAGGAATTCTGAACATGTCTATCGTTTCCCTTGCAAAGAAACCTGTTCCGGATCCTAGTCTTGTCAAATTGCATAGACGTCCAATTCACAGGTACCATCTACCAAATTCTATACTACCTCCACCTCAACCAAAAACCAAATGGCCCGAAGCCCACACAAGAATGTTACAAAATCGAAAGAATCCTGTACCCACCACCACCTCCACTCCAACTTGTCAATCTCCTCTGATCCTCTCCAAAATCAGTTTAAAAAAGAAACCCTTCTTGGCCGTGTTGGGCTTAACCCTTTTTAATATTTTGTTTTGTAGCATCAGGCTTGTCTAATCACCGCATTTTTGTCTGGTGATTAGTGATTGTGATTTAATGAAGTCTTCTTTTTGAACAGTGATTGGTGATTAGTGATTAACATCAATCCAAATCACTGGTGATTAGGTGATTAAATGTTAAACAAAAATGGTAGTTGGATTATGATTAGTGATAAAAATTTTTTCTAGACTTCTTACTTTGATAATGTAATATTGGAAGAAAATAATACAATTTTTAACAATACTTCAGAGCTAAGTACTTTAACTGATTATTTAAAGTGTATATCTACGATTCTTATCAGTTTATTACTTTAGCTATTGGTATTAGAAAAACAGCTACATATAGGAAGTACCTCAGTGATTAAGTAGTGATTAAGCGGTGATTAAAGGTTTCTGGTTTCGGGATTAGTGATTGTGATTAAATGCAAAAAAATTGAAGTGGGATTAGTGATTAAGTGATTAACTTAATCACTAATCCCAGATTAAGGATTGGTGATTCTAATCCGTGATTAGACAAGCCTGTGTAGCATAATGATCTAAGCTGAGCTTGCTAAACAGTGTTAACCTGTCACTGTGCTTCGGAGGAAAAGGGAGGAGGAAGACTGGTTAAAAGTAGTCCACGGGATTAAGAAGCTTGTCATTTTTTGTGGTCACAGTTTTGTGCTTCCGGTCTTACACATATTCAACATTCTTCTACAAAACAACTGTGTTAATACAATTCATACATAAGAAGAGAGTTTATCCATGTCACTTTTCATATTCAAATTTTCATTTATATGCAATTATCTGGAACTAAAAGTAAAAACTCATTATTTCGGACATGGCATTATTTGTCTAATAAGTATGGTGATTTTTGCATCTTGTTTCCCAGGATCCTAGGAGTGTAATTTTCAAACGCTGAGTTTTTTGACGATTCAACAATAACAATGACAATAATTGGGACGATTCAGTTATGTTTAGTTTGTTTTTGGATGTGGTGGTAATTAATGATGGAATCAGATTCGGTCCAATTCATTTTGTTTGGAGATGGAAGAAATGTCTAATGGAATAGCATACTGGAATAGCATACATATTGTATAAAAATTGGCTTAATAAATATTATATTAACATTAATAAAAATACTCAATTTTATAGCGGTTTTACTGTTTTCACAACTTGGGTCCTTGTAGAATATGTAATGAGGGATGCATGCTGGGATGCAGCTGGGATAAGCGGAAATTGGGTGTGAAGATGGCAGATTGACTAAGGAATATTGAAGAATGGTAGGCAGGGTAAAAGTGGGTGAGTAGATGGAAGAAAAAGCGGGGTTCCATGTATTTTTGTCAATTTTCCAAAAACGTCACGACTTTTCCGGAATTTACCCGCGTTTTGGTATGTTTTGCAAGGCAGCTACGAACTTCCAACTTATCTCGTCTGAAAACTCTGATACTCAGACCCCTTACCACTTTGCATTTGCCACTGGTGGGGTGGGCAAAATTGGAGGTGGGTTTGATTAGCAGGCAAAGATATTCACGGACTGTAAACGAGAATGGAGATCTTTGAGAGATGTGGTGGAGGGAAAGTCTGGGAACTGCAGCATTTTGATGGCTTATAGGTGGAGGAGATCGTTGCGGTCACATTGATTCATAGACTTTTATAGTGTTTAACCCCGCTATAAAAGTACACCTGATTCACGATTAGCCAAAGACTGAGCCGCTGGGTAACATGGCGGCGGCGAGACCAGAAAGATTTTCTGGAAACGGCGGAAGTGGACGAAGTCCAAGTGAAACGATAAGTCCGGGAGGTAGTGGAGCCAAAAACCGGGTTGGAGGGAGGACTCCTCCCGGAGGAGAGGGAAGTGGAGGTGAAAATGAAAACGATGAATGAGTGGTAAGTTGAACAGAAGAAAGTAAAGGACCGGCAGGAATGGGGAGTGGAGTTCCCAGTAGAATTAAAGGTTAAGCGGAGAAGTGGGTGTTAATGGAGGAAAAATCAGTTCCAAGTATTTTCTCAATTTGCTTAAAACACCCCGACTTTTCTCAAACTTGCGTATGTTTTGACCTCTTCTCCTGATTAGTAGTGTGCCACTCCTTGCCATTGATACCACATTGTCAATATTGGGTTTCGGTTACCAAGGACTTCAAGGGTTAATGATGGATGGTTTGATAAGCGTGGTGGAGGATATAAATGGCTATAATAGAAGGACATATTTGCCTTAAGGTACATAAGGTGCCTTGCATATTGCACTTAAGGTATTTGTCATAAAAATGCAGTAATCGGATTCACGATAACATTCATAATATTTTTGCTAAGTTTCCTGAATGACTGATCTCTGAAGGGACCTAATCAAGTTATCAGGAGTAGAGAGTTTTTATACCAGCTTAGTTATCATGAAGCTTTTTCGATAAAGGATCCTGTTAAGTTTGATTCACCTGAAGTAAAAGCCAAGGTTATTTCGGAGAGATTGGAAGGTCCAATATGCCGAGATTTGGCTCTGCTTATGCAAGAAAGAAAAGTTATCCCAACACGCAACCAAGACGAAGGAAATAAAGGCGGCAAGGCAAGTTTATGCTACATCCCTCCTTCCTTCAAATCCTTCGCAAACGAAAGCATGATTACTTTCACCCTGATCGCCGCCACGGTCAACATTCTGCGGTTGATTGGTGGGAATACTGACCAGACTATTGACTGATGTAGTGACTAAGACAATTAGTCAATGAGATGCCGTGGGTTCGGCTCGTGGGTTTTTTAGGGTAGGGGATTAAAATTTGGTTAGAGGGTTTAGAAAAATCGGAAAAGGGGTTGAATGGATTTAGTAATTTTTAGGAGGATTTTCGAAAACAGGTAGTTAGGGTTTGCATTTTGTTGGAAACTAGCTATAAGTTGTTAACAGAAATCATCCTTGTAAGCATACTACCATGCATTTAAAATTTCTAAGTCAGAAGGAGCTCAAACAGTTTTTGGTTAGTACGAAGTCATGCTTTATCATTTTTGTGTGCCTAAACAGGACATAGTCAAGCATAATGAACATTTTGAATCTCAAATTGACATTTACCCAGCAGAAAATTCGGGTGTTATTTTGTTGACATTAAAACTATTACATGCGTTGGTACTTTACCTAAGAGAGACTTAATCCTTTATGAGCAGTTATGTCTAAATGGTGGCGTTATGCTAATGCATTTTTTGGCAGATTTAGTATATATTTTACAACGATTCTGTCAAATAGCATGCCCGAAAATTGACAGGAAAGTTTTCAGCAGCTCCAGAATTCTGGGACGTGGAAATGTTTGATTGGCAAATTTGACCATGATTTGCAAAATATCTGTAGATTATATTTGCTATTCAGTAGACAATGATTATCACAATGCGCAGCATCATAAACATCCAGTTATGAGATCAAATGATGTATTATGCAACTTTTGCATCAGTTAACAACAAACAAAGCAGTTTCAGATTGAATAAAAAATTAAATTTTGTAAATTTTAAACGCCATTTTCTTCTAAAACTTTGCAAAGGTGCATAGTTATTAAACAGGTTATTTTTCAAAAATGTGAGTACATTTCTATTGAATTTAGTCTATTTATTAGATAATTAGCATTTGCATGAAAATTATCTAATAATATTATTATTAACGTTGGTAGGTAGCGGCTTAAACTGTAGCTTGGTAGCTGACTCAGATTCATTTGATTAGAGTAACATGACCTAAATGTTCCATTTATTGACACTCAAAGAAATTTAAACGCGCTCGAGTTTTTTATGTTTAATATATTTCAATTATTGTCGATTAAATATTGGCATCCCAGTAGAAACATTTTCATTTCCTTCCATTCTCGAATTACCCTAATAATATGCTTTTGCAAAAATAGGAGGATATTCAGCTTTTCAAGTTTGACGAAAATGCTATTCTGCAAACTGTCTCTGCTCAGTAATGCTATAGGAGTTAGTATTATGATTAGTGATTTCAAAACAGTGATTTATCATTGCTGTTTAGCAAGCCTGATTTCAGTGGCTACTACACAACTAACCCTACGCAGTACAACCCTGAGATATCCACAGTATTATCCACAATATTTGCTTAACCATTAACAGAGCAGGGTGTCCACGTTAATTCATTTTATTAACAAGCTTGCTAATAACTAGGTCTAACGGTTAGGATTCACTTCTTCAGATGAGTAGTTGTTTTATATACAACTTTTTGCAGTCCCAGAAATTTGTGGTATTTAACCGCCAATAAGTTTTAATCTGTATAACCAAGTTCTAATAAAGGATAGATCACTTACCTGGGATATCTTGGAGCGTGATTTCCGCTAATCCAAAGGAATTAAGCTTTGTACGACCATTGCTTATTGTACAAAACATATATTATAATAAACAAAGCAAAACACATTTTGGAATTATTCAAAAATCATGTTTATGCTTCGTTTCCTTCAATATCACAGAAAAGGTTTTTAAACAACAATATGTTTGTTACAAACATGCTGGTAACCAACACGAAGCTGTATTTACTTGACATTTAGGCAAATGAAGAAAAGAGTTCCGTGACAAAATTAATTTTGAAATCCGGCTTTATTTGTATTTAAAAATATATATCTACAGCAAAGCTCAAAATTGAACTAGTAAACGCTGTTTCTGATGAAAGTATTTTTATTATGCTACAGTATACTTAGGTAACTAAAGTTCCGGAAAAGCGGCAATATTACAAGACGTGTAAAAATCACATCAAGATGTACTTACCATCATTTGAAATTTTGTATCAATTACTTTTATAATGTTACAACTTCTAATTTATAAACCTATCGTTTTACTGCTTATTTATTTAATTCTTATCATATAGACATGTTTAGTAAAACCAAACTAATCGAGTTGTCAACTATTACTATACATTGATCGTACCCAAAAACTGACGTTATTACTCATACGGACCAGCACGGTAACCAGGAGTTGGTATGGATCTAATATATTTCCGAGCTAACTGATTAACCAAACGTGACTTCCAATGCCACACGAACACAATACATTTTTCATGAAGAATACCGGCCAGGCTTGTTTGCATAAGGGTAACAGTAAAACATCCAAGCGGTACTACAGCTTGAACGCAGTACAATATAAAAGGAAGTTTTTTGTACAGAGAAAGTGCAGCGTAGGTGGAAAACGTACCATAAAATATGCCAACTAGAACTAAAATAGCAAAAAAGGAACTGCCAATTTCATTACCAAATATCATGTATATTTGAAGAATTTTGAAATTTTTGTAGCACTTATAGAACTGTGTAATAAGTGACCCCTGGCTTGGTTTAGAATCTGTAGTAGGTACTAATTTACTAACTTGGGTAATACAAGCTTGAACGTGCAGTAGAAACGCAAGTAAAGCTGACAAAATTACAAAGTTTATATGAGAACTCATTAAGAAGAGATTCAAGCTTGATAAAAACTTTACAAATAAGCTGGAGCCAAAAATTATTAAGCAGACGAGGTCTATAGACCTCAGTATGCTTTCTGAGATTGCTCTTCAAGTCTATGTCAGCCTTCCGTTCTTCCGTTCTTCCGTTCTTCCGTCCTTCCGTAGCGCGATCTCCTCCTAGACCATACCAGATATTCAAAATCTGATTTCACCATTGGATTCCTGGTCACTAAATCTAGGTCTGGGGCACAAAAAAAGTTACCCCAGACCCCCCCTTCCCCAAAATACCCCCCACACCCCAATTAATGTCAAACATTTTTAAATCACAAGTCCACCTTATTATAGGTAATTGATGCCTCTGAGTTCAAAAATGACATCTGTTTTTCGGTAGCTGTTTACCATTAGCCGCTAGGGGGCAAAAAGTGCAAAAATACAACATCCCTAATATCTCCACAAGTCTTTAAGCTAGATAGGTGAAACTCAGTCCCCAGGGGTAATCAACCACGCTGATCAATATTCTGGTACCCTGATCCCCCCGGGGCAGCTCCCCACTATACTTAAATGCACCATAACACGGTGAAATTCAGTTTTAAGGGGTAATTGAGTACGCTGGTCAAGACTTTGATGTCAACATAGCTCAGACTATTACTGTAGTCAAAATAAATTGTCATGCTCGTCTGCTTTCCTAAGTTTACAAAAGTTTATTTAAAAGTTGTCATAGGTGCGTATGAAAGGTAGCAAAGACACATCAAAAACTATATTGGTAAATCCTCCAGCTAAACTATAGACGATTACTTTTGGGTGAGGTGTGTACTGTGAAATTAAGTTTGTATCTTCAAAATTGTTCAAAATTTGATTTAATATATATTGGATAGTTTGGTGGCTATTTTTAATCATATTCACACCCGCGAGTGCTACTAAAAGGGAACTAAAACTCAATGTGTAGTGAACATACTCCGTCCAATGGAAAACTGCATAAGCTTCCCAATGAAAAATTAGCCATATTAGTCGCCATAGAACGAAAAGTGCATTGAATGCTAGTAACACCATCAAGCCTACACGAAAGATTTTTACAGATGGCTTTAAATACAATGGATTACTTTTTAAAACGTTTTGTTTTTTATCTACAAAATACGGTAATATTATGAACTTCTGGGGAAGTGATAGAACAAGAAGAATTGATTGTGTTAGAGACATGATGAAGCAAGTTTTCTTATTTTGCTTAAAGTTTACCTAGCAAGCATAAGACATCAATGTCTGCGACTGGTACGTCGAAACTACTTTCAGCCTAGACTGCTTTCTAATCTGGTTTTTACTTAGATCCACGTGTGATTAAATTTCATAGTAGCTTAGTACCACAAATACTAATAAAAATCGGAAAAATAACATTTGGAAAACTGGCAAACGTAATCGGGAAAAATATCAAAATTAAAGCACAAAAACATACCAATTAATGCAAGATAGTCTTTGCTATGCTAGTTAAAATCATTAGTTTGTCATACACTAAAAAGCTAATAATATGTTGTTTTGTTCGATATAATTTTTCAAAGTTGAAATGTGTTTACCGGGAAAACAAAGCAATTAGATGAGCACAAATACCTTTATTAAGTAGATTGAGATTGTTTAAACTTGAAAATAGTTTCACCAATTCACAATTACTAGTTTAACATTATTTTCTTGCTACAACCCAAAGGTAAAGGGGGAGATAAGGCTAACAGTAATGTGTAGAATTGAAGGATAATGGAACCAGAATGTTACAATCAAATGAATTTAGACCTTGAAAACCAGATCTGAGTGGACAGTATCACGCTTCAAGCAAATGTGACACATCCACGCAACGTTTTTAAAGTTGTTTAAGGTATTTGAAATTACAGTCTTAGTACTGTAGTCGCTACACGAAATGGATTATTTTCAAGTTGGTTACAGAACTGGTCTTGTTGGGAAAACTAAAATATAGATACCTATATGATGAAGGTAGCAATGAAGATAAATAAAATAATTTTACTTGGGTATAAAACCGCTAGCAACCACGAAGCATGTCTTGCTGATGCCTGTGTTGGCAAATTAAAAGATAAGATATTCTGACTTTCATTGAAACAAAACAGTAATGGCATTTTTGTAACACCAGAAATCTTGTGCAAGCTGAACGCCAAAATTTCTGGACATTACCCAAACAGGGGGAAATTGAATTTTCTGATAAAATTTCCTTGTTGCATTATTGGTTATCATGAACAGATTTTTCTTCTCGAACGGTATACATGTCCCACTAAGGAACGTGAGCCAAAGTAAAACAGAAAAGTGTTAAAAATGAGGTTATAATATCCACTGCCTTGGATAAAACATTCTTAAGACTGAACGATACAAATATTTGCTAAATATATCTGTGCTTTGTTAATTGTTTTGTTTTCCCGGAAACCCCGTTTTAACTTTACTTTTAAATTGAAAACAGATTACTAGCCCTTAAATGTATTAAAAACTAATAATTCTATCTAAAATCGCAATGGCTCTTTTGCTATAATTCCTTTATTTTTGTATTTAATTATTATATTTTTCACAAATTTGTTTGTCAGTTTTTCAAATGTTGTTTTTCCTGTTTTGATCAGTTTTTGTGCTCATCTATTATAAAATTTATTAAATAAGTGCACATGAGCATTTCAAAGCCAGATTTACACATCAGTCTACGCTTGAAGTAGTTTCGACTTACAAGTCGCAGACATTTTATTCTTATACCTTAAGTCAACTTGATGTAAAATAAGGAAATTTGTGTCATCATGTCACTGACGCAATCAATTCTTCGTGTGCTATCATTACCCCAAAGGTTCATAATACTGCCGTACTTTGTGGATAAACAACAAAAACTTTTTAAAAGTAATCCCATGTATTCAAAGCCATCCGTAAAATTATTAAGGCTAAGCCTAATAACTTTATTAGCTTTTAATGAAATTTCCGTATCATCGCGACTCATTTGGATATCTCTTTATTGGGATGCTTATGTAATTTTCCACTTCAAAGAGTTTGTATACTACACAATGTGCTTCAGTTTCCTTCTGGCAGCACTAGGTGGTGTGGATATGATTACAAATAACCACCAAACCATTAAGTATACACTAAATCAGTTTTTGAATAATTTCGGAGACACAAGTTTAATTCTGCAGTACATATCTCATCCAAACAGTAGCTAAAGTAGGCCTGCCCCGGCCCCCGTGAGATATTTTGACAAAATAAACCTCATGCAATTTTTATAAATGTAATCCATTTTAAAAAACTAGCATAACAATCCTCAACGTAGTTGCTGTATTTTGGCTTTGAGCCTAGCTCAAGCTTTGAAATCAAAAAAATTCTAATAGTACTTACGTTACTAGTGTATTCGATGTTGCGTCGAATCGTTTT
>JAIQCH010000060.1:0-40727 GCA_029691765.1 Entomobrya proxima
TTTCACACATGATATATCCATTAATTTGGAATATTTAACAATTAAGGGCCCAAATCAGGGCCTAAATAGTCATATTTTAACAAATGGACTGTGGATTCGTAATCCTGGTCAAAAATGCATCTAAAATCATATGCCGCAAGCTATAGGTTCTATGTAAAAATGTTTGACCGTTGGTGACCTCTGACCTTTGTAGT
Organism: Entomobrya proxima; assembly: GCA_029691765.1. Classification (NCBI taxonomy): domain Eukaryota; kingdom Metazoa; phylum Arthropoda; class Collembola; order Entomobryomorpha; family Entomobryidae; genus Entomobrya; species Entomobrya proxima. The sequence goes on from JAIQCH010000060.1 coordinate 195, forward strand.
TGGCCTATTGAACTGAAATTCATACGGGTTCTGATCCTACATTAAAGATTAGACGTTCCACAAGTGCTGGAGGTGCTGAAAAAGAAAATTTCTGCGCCCCGCGTTGGACTCGGCTAAAGGGGGGGCAGCAGGCTTGGACTTAGAAAAATTTACGTGACAAAATTTTTTTGCACGACAACCCCACATATAAAGACACTGTTCGACTAAACATGCAATTCTAAACAACTTTTGCCTAATATAATTTTTTCCTAAACCCCATGGTTTCCAAGATATCGACTTAGCAAAATATGTAACTTTATTAATAAAATGTACTGCCCCCCCTTTAAACGAGTCCAACCCCCAAATTTTTTTTGTGAGGGATTTGAGTAGGCTCAATGTGTGGTTATGGGTGTGTAAAAAAAATTATTTCCAGTTACAGCATTATTTCTCAGTTTGAATTGTATTAATTCGCGGGTAACAATAATTGTTGCAGTAATTAAAAAAGATTTTACGGTCAAAGCAATTAAAAAAAGCATATAAGGGTATATAAAATATTTTTTAAAAGTTATTCCGGTTTTTTCTTTGTCATGTCATACCTAACTTTCCAAGTAAAACTTTGTTTGTTCCACATACAAGACGTAAGCCTGTGATACACAACATAATATTTATTTAACAAAATAATGGCCAATCATTCCTACTACGACCTTTACTTATTCTTAATCTACCCAACCCTTAATGGCGTTCCAACCCTTTATTGTCGCATTTTGCAGCCACTTGCCTTGTTATGGAATTAATGACACTTACTCTTAACAGCTTGAACGCCGCTAGAATGTCTCATTCCAGTTCACTCAGATTTATTTCAATCGTAAATGACTAGTAAACGGGTGTTAATATCACTAACTTTCCTAGCATGCATACGAACAATGCTCCTTTGCAAATTTTTTTTGTGAGGGATTTGAGTAGGCTCAATGTGTGGTTATGGGTGTGTAAAAAAAATTATTTCCAGTTACAGCATTATTTCTCAGTTTGAATTGTATTAATTCGCGGGTAACAATAATTGTTGCAGTAATTAAAAAAGATTTTACGGTCAAAGCAATTAAAAAAAGCATATAAGGGTATATAAAATATTTTTTAAAAGTTATTCCGGTTTTTTCTTTGTCATGTCATACCTAACTTTCCAAGTAAAACTTTGTTTGTTCCACATACAAGACGTAAGCCTGTGATACACAACATAATATTTATTTAACAAAATAATGGCCAATCATTCCTACTACGACCTTTACTTATTCTTAATCTACCCAACCCTTAATGGCGTTCCAACCCTTTATTGTCGCATTTTGCAGCCACTTGCCTTGTTATGGAATTAATGACACTTACTCTTAACAGCTTGAACGCCGCTAGAATGTCTCATTCCAGTTCACTCAGATTTATTTCAATCGTAAATGACTAGTAAACGGGTGTTAATATCACTAACTTTCCTAGCATGCATACGAACAATGCTCCTTTGCAAATTTTTTTTGTGAGGGATTTGAGTAGGCTCAATGTGTGGTTATGGGTGTGTAAAAAAAATTATTTCCAGTTACAGCATTATTTCTCAGTTTGAATTGTATTAATTCGCGGGTAACAATAATTGTTGCAGTAATTAAAAAAGATTTTACGGTCAAAGCAATTAAAAAAAGCATATAAGGGTATATAAAATATTTTTTAAAAGTTATTCCGGTTTTTTCTTTGTCATGTCATACCTAACTTTCCAAGTAAAACTTTGTTTGTTCCACATACAAGACGTAAGCCTGTGATACACAACATAATATTTATTTAACAAAATAATGGCCAATCATTCCTACTACGACCTTTACTTATTCTTAATCTACCCAACCCTTAATGGCGTTCCAACCCTTTATTGTCGCATTTTGCAGCCACTTGCCTTGTTATGGAATTAATGACACTTACTCTTAACAGCTTGAACGCCGCTAGAATGTCTCATTCCAGTTCACTCAGATTTATTTCAATCGTAAATGACTAGTAAACGGGTGTTAATATCACTAACTTTCCTAGCATGCATACGAACAATGCTCCTTTGCAAATTTTTTTTGTGAGGGATTTGAGTAGGCTCAATGTGTGGTTATGGGTGTGTAAAAAAAATTATTTCCAGTTACAGCATTATTTCTCAGTTTGAATTGTATTAATTCGCGGGTAACAATAATTGTTGCAGTAATTAAAAAAGATTTTACGGTCAAAGCAATTAAAAAAAGCATATAAGGGTATATAAAATATTTTTTAAAAGTTATTCCGGTTTTTTCTTTGTCATGTCATACCTAACTTTCCAAGTAAAACTTTGTTTGTTCCACATACAAGACGTAAGCCTGTGATACACAACATAATATTTATTTAACAAAATAATGGCCAATCATTCCTACTACGACCTTTACTTATTCTTAATCTACCCAACCCTTAATGGCGTTCCAACCCTTTATTGTCGCATTTTGCAGCCACTTGCCTTGTTATGGAATTAATGACACTTACTCTTAACAGCTTGAACGCCGCTAGAATGTCTCATTCCAGTTCACTCAGATTTATTTCAATCGTAAATGACTAGTAAACGGGTGTTAATATCACTAACTTTCCTAGCATGCATACGAACAATGCTCCTTTGCAAATTTTTTTTGTGAGGGATTTGAGTAGGCTCAATGTGTGGTTATGGGTGTGTAAAAAAAATTATTTCCAGTTACAGCATTATTTCTCAGTTTGAATTGTATTAATTCGCGGGTAACAATAATTGTTGCAGTAATTAAAAAAGATTTTACGGTCAAAGCAATTAAAAAAAGCATATAAGGGTATATAAAATATTTTTTAAAAGTTATTCCGGTTTTTTCTTTGTCATGTCATACCTAACTTTCCAAGTAAAACTTTGTTTGTTCCACATACAAGACGTAAGCCTGTGATACACAACATAATATTTATTTAACAAAATAATGGCCAATCATTCCTACTACGACCTTTACTTATTCTTAATCTACCCAACCCTTAATGGCGTTCCAACCCTTTATTGTCGCATTTTGCAGCCACTTGCCTTGTTATGGAATTAATGACACTTACTCTTAACAGCTTGAACGCCGCTAGAATGTCTCATTCCAGTTCACTCAGATTTATTTCAATCGTAAATGACTAGTAAACGGGTGTTAATATCACTAACTTTCCTAGCATGCATACGAACAATGCTCCTTTGCAAATTTTTTTTGTGAGGGATTTGAGTAGGCTCAATGTGTGGTTATGGGTGTGTAAAAAAAATTATTTCCAGTTACAGCATTATTTCTCAGTTTGAATTGTATTAATTCGCGGGTAACAATAATTGTTGCAGTAATTAAAAAAGATTTTACGGTCAAAGCAATTAAAAAAAGCATATAAGGGTATATAAAATATTTTTTAAAAGTTATTCCGGTTTTTTCTTTGTCATGTCATACCTAACTTTCCAAGTAAAACTTTGTTTGTTCCACATACAAGACGTAAGCCTGTGATACACAACATAATATTTATTTAACAAAATAATGGCCAATCATTCCTACTACGACCTTTACTTATTCTTAATCTACCCAACCCTTAATGGCGTTCCAACCCTTTATTGTCGCATTTTGCAGCCACTTGCCTTGTTATGGAATTAATGACACTTACTCTTAACAGCTTGAACGCCGCTAGAATGTCTCATTCCAGTTCACTCAGATTTATTTCAATCGTAAATGACTAGTAAACGGGTGTTAATATCACTAACTTTCCTAGCATGCATACGAACAATGCTCCTTTGCAAATTTTTTTTGTGAGGGATTTGAGTAGGCTCAATGTGTGGTTATGGGTGTGTAAAAAAAATTATTTCCAGTTACAGCATTATTTCTCAGTTTGAATTGTATTAATTCGCGGGTAACAATAATTGTTGCAGTAATTAAAAAAGATTTTACGGTCAAAGCAATTAAAAAAAGCATATAAGGGTATATAAAATATTTTTTAAAAGTTATTCCGGTTTTTTCTTTGTCATGTCATACCTAACTTTCCAAGTAAAACTTTGTTTGTTCCACATACAAGACGTAAGCCTGTGATACACAACATAATATTTATTTAACAAAATAATGGCCAATCATTCCTACTACGACCTTTACTTATTCTTAATCTACCCAACCCTTAATGGCGTTCCAACCCTTTATTGTCGCATTTTGCAGCCACTTGCCTTGTTATGGAATTAATGACACTTACTCTTAACAGCTTGAACGCCGCTAGAATGTCTCATTCCAGTTCACTCAGATTTATTTCAATCGTAAATGACTAGTAAACGGGTGTTAATATCACTAACTTTCCTAGCATGCATACGAACAATGCTCCTTTGCAAATTTTTTTTGTGAGGGATTTGAGTAGGCTCAATGTGTGGTTATGGGTGTGTAAAAAAAATTATTTCCAGTTACAGCATTATTTCTCAGTTTGAATTGTATTAATTCGCGGGTAACAATAATTGTTGCAGTAATTAAAAAAGATTTTACGGTCAAAGCAATTAAAAAAAGCATATAAGGGTATATAAAATATTTTTTAAAAGTTATTCCGGTTTTTTCTTTGTCATGTCATACCTAACTTTCCAAGTAAAACTTTGTTTGTTCCACATACAAGACGTAAGCCTGTGATACACAACATAATATTTATTTAACAAAATAATGGCCAATCATTCCTACTACGACCTTTACTTATTCTTAATCTACCCAACCCTTAATGGCGTTCCAACCCTTTATTGTCGCATTTTGCAGCCACTTGCCTTGTTATGGAATTAATGACACTTACTCTTAACAGCTTGAACGCCGCTAGAATGTCTCATTCCAGTTCACTCAGATTTATTTCAATCGTAAATGACTAGTAAACGGGTGTTAATATCACTAACTTTCCTAGCATGCATACGAACAATGCTCCTTTGCAAATTTTTTTTGTGAGGGATTTGAGTAGGCTCAATGTGTGGTTATGGGTGTGTAAAAAAAATTATTTCCAGTTACAGCATTATTTCTCAGTTTGAATTGTATTAATTCGCGGGTAACAATAATTGTTGCAGTAATTAAAAAAGATTTTACGGTCAAAGCAATTAAAAAAAGCATATAAGGGTATATAAAATATTTTTTAAAAGTTATTCCGGTTTTTTCTTTGTCATGTCATACCTAACTTTCCAAGTAAAACTTTGTTTGTTCCACATACAAGACGTAAGCCTGTGATACACAACATAATATTTATTTAACAAAATAATGGCCAATCATTCCTACTACGACCTTTACTTATTCTTAATCTACCCAACCCTTAATGGCGTTCCAACCCTTTATTGTCGCATTTTGCAGCCACTTGCCTTGTTATGGAATTAATGACACTTACTCTTAACAGCTTGAACGCCGCTAGAATGTCTCATTCCAGTTCACTCAGATTTATTTCAATCGTAAATGACTAGTAAACGGGTGTTAATATCACTAACTTTCCTAGCATGCATACGAACAATGCTCCTTTGCAAATTTTTTTTGTGAGGGATTTGAGTAGGCTCAATGTGTGGTTATGGGTGTGTAAAAAAAATTATTTCCAGTTACAGCATTATTTCTCAGTTTGAATTGTATTAATTCGCGGGTAACAATAATTGTTGCAGTAATTAAAAAAGATTTTACGGTCAAAGCAATTAAAAAAAGCATATAAGGGTATATAAAATATTTTTTAAAAGTTATTCCGGTTTTTTCTTTGTCATGTCATACCTAACTTTCCAAGTAAAACTTTGTTTGTTCCACATACAAGACGTAAGCCTGTGATACACAACATAATATTTATTTAACAAAATAATGGCCAATCATTCCTACTACGACCTTTACTTATTCTTAATCTACCCAACCCTTAATGGCGTTCCAACCCTTTATTGTCGCATTTTGCAGCCACTTGCCTTGTTATGGAATTAATGACACTTACTCTTAACAGCTTGAACGCCGCTAGAATGTCTCATTCCAGTTCACTCAGATTTATTTCAATCGTAAATGACTAGTAAACGGGTGTTAATATCACTAACTTTCCTAGCATGCATACGAACAATGCTCCTTTGCAAATTTTTTTTGTGAGGGATTTGAGTAGGCTCAATGTGTGGTTATGGGTGTGTAAAAAAAATTATTTCCAGTTACAGCATTATTTCTCAGTTTGAATTGTATTAATTCGCGGGTAACAATAATTGTTGCAGTAATTAAAAAAGATTTTACGGTCAAAGCAATTAAAAAAAGCATATAAGGGTATATAAAATATTTTTTAAAAGTTATTCCGGTTTTTTCTTTGTCATGTCATACCTAACTTTCCAAGTAAAACTTTGTTTGTTCCACATACAAGACGTAAGCCTGTGATACACAACATAATATTTATTTAACAAAATAATGGCCAATCATTCCTACTACGACCTTTACTTATTCTTAATCTACCCAACCCTTAATGGCGTTCCAACCCTTTATTGTCGCATTTTGCAGCCACTTGCCTTGTTATGGAATTAATGACACTTACTCTTAACAGCTTGAACGCCGCTAGAATGTCTCATTCCAGTTCACTCAGATTTATTTCAATCGTAAATGACTAGTAAACGGGTGTTAATATCACTAACTTTCCTAGCATGCATACGAACAATGCTCCTTTGCAAATTTTTTTTGTGAGGGATTTGAGTAGGCTCAATGTGTGGTTATGGGTGTGTAAAAAAAATTATTTCCAGTTACAGCATTATTTCTCAGTTTGAATTGTATTAATTCGCGGGTAACAATAATTGTTGCAGTAATTAAAAAAGATTTTACGGTCAAAGCAATTAAAAAAAGCATATAAGGGTATATAAAATATTTTTTAAAAGTTATTCCGGTTTTTTCTTTGTCATGTCATACCTAACTTTCCAAGTAAAACTTTGTTTGTTCCACATACAAGACGTAAGCCTGTGATACACAACATAATATTTATTTAACAAAATAATGGCCAATCATTCCTACTACGACCTTTACTTATTCTTAATCTACCCAACCCTTAATGGCGTTCCAACCCTTTATTGTCGCATTTTGCAGCCACTTGCCTTGTTATGGAATTAATGACACTTACTCTTAACAGCTTGAACGCCGCTAGAATGTCTCATTCCAGTTCACTCAGATTTATTTCAATCGTAAATGACTAGTAAACGGGTGTTAATATCACTAACTTTCCTAGCATGCATACGAACAATGCTCCTTTGCAAATTTTTTTTGTGAGGGATTTGAGTAGGCTCAATGTGTGGTTATGGGTGTGTAAAAAAAATTATTTCCAGTTACAGCATTATTTCTCAGTTTGAATTGTATTAATTCGCGGGTAACAATAATTGTTGCAGTAATTAAAAAAGATTTTACGGTCAAAGCAATTAAAAAAAGCATATAAGGGTATATAAAATATTTTTTAAAAGTTATTCCGGTTTTTTCTTTGTCATGTCATACCTAACTTTCCAAGTAAAACTTTGTTTGTTCCACATACAAGACGTAAGCCTGTGATACACAACATAATATTTATTTAACAAAATAATGGCCAATCATTCCTACTACGACCTTTACTTATTCTTAATCTACCCAACCCTTAATGGCGTTCCAACCCTTTATTGTCGCATTTTGCAGCCACTTGCCTTGTTATGGAATTAATGACACTTACTCTTAACAGCTTGAACGCCGCTAGAATGTCTCATTCCAGTTCACTCAGATTTATTTCAATCGTAAATGACTAGTAAACGGGTGTTAATATCACTAACTTTCCTAGCATGCATACGAACAATGCTCCTTTGCAAATTTTTTTTGTGAGGGATTTGAGTAGGCTCAATGTGTGGTTATGGGTGTGTAAAAAAAATTATTTCCAGTTACAGCATTATTTCTCAGTTTGAATTGTATTAATTCGCGGGTAACAATAATTGTTGCAGTAATTAAAAAAGATTTTACGGTCAAAGCAATTAAAAAAAGCATATAAGGGTATATAAAATATTTTTTAAAAGTTATTCCGGTTTTTTCTTTGTCATGTCATACCTAACTTTCCAAGTAAAACTTTGTTTGTTCCACATACAAGACGTAAGCCTGTGATACACAACATAATATTTATTTAACAAAATAATGGCCAATCATTCCTACTACGACCTTTACTTATTCTTAATCTACCCAACCCTTAATGGCGTTCCAACCCTTTATTGTCGCATTTTGCAGCCACTTGCCTTGTTATGGAATTAATGACACTTACTCTTAACAGCTTGAACGCCGCTAGAATGTCTCATTCCAGTTCACTCAGATTTATTTCAATCGTAAATGACTAGTAAACGGGTGTTAATATCACTAACTTTCCTAGCATGCATACGAACAATGCTCCTTTGCAAATTTTTTTTGTGAGGGATTTGAGTAGGCTCAATGTGTGGTTATGGGTGTGTAAAAAAAATTATTTCCAGTTACAGCATTATTTCTCAGTTTGAATTGTATTAATTCGCGGGTAACAATAATTGTTGCAGTAATTAAAAAAGATTTTACGGTCAAAGCAATTAAAAAAAGCATATAAGGGTATATAAAATATTTTTTAAAAGTTATTCCGGTTTTTTCTTTGTCATGTCATACCTAACTTTCCAAGTAAAACTTTGTTTGTTCCACATACAAGACGTAAGCCTGTGATACACAACATAATATTTATTTAACAAAATAATGGCCAATCATTCCTACTACGACCTTTACTTATTCTTAATCTACCCAACCCTTAATGGCGTTCCAACCCTTTATTGTCGCATTTTGCAGCCACTTGCCTTGTTATGGAATTAATGACACTTACTCTTAACAGCTTGAACGCCGCTAGAATGTCTCATTCCAGTTCACTCAGATTTATTTCAATCGTAAATGACTAGTAAACGGGTGTTAATATCACTAACTTTCCTAGCATGCATACGAACAATGCTCCTTTGCAAATTTTTTTTGTGAGGGATTTGAGTAGGCTCAATGTGTGGTTATGGGTGTGTAAAAAAAATTATTTCCAGTTACAGCATTATTTCTCAGTTTGAATTGTATTAATTCGCGGGTAACAATAATTGTTGCAGTAATTAAAAAAGATTTTACGGTCAAAGCAATTAAAAAAAGCATATAAGGGTATATAAAATATTTTTTAAAAGTTATTCCGGTTTTTTCTTTGTCATGTCATACCTAACTTTCCAAGTAAAACTTTGTTTGTTCCACATACAAGACGTAAGCCTGTGATACACAACATAATATTTATTTAACAAAATAATGGCCAATCATTCCTACTACGACCTTTACTTATTCTTAATCTACCCAACCCTTAATGGCGTTCCAACCCTTTATTGTCGCATTTTGCAGCCACTTGCCTTGTTATGGAATTAATGACACTTACTCTTAACAGCTTGAACGCCGCTAGAATGTCTCATTCCAGTTCACTCAGATTTATTTCAATCGTAAATGACTAGTAAACGGGTGTTAATATCACTAACTTTCCTAGCATGCATACGAACAATGCTCCTTTGCAAATTTTTTTTGTGAGGGATTTGAGTAGGCTCAATGTGTGGTTATGGGTGTGTAAAAAAAATTATTTCCAGTTACAGCATTATTTCTCAGTTTGAATTGTATTAATTCGCGGGTAACAATAATTGTTGCAGTAATTAAAAAAGATTTTACGGTCAAAGCAATTAAAAAAAGCATATAAGGGTATATAAAATATTTTTTAAAAGTTATTCCGGTTTTTTCTTTGTCATGTCATACCTAACTTTCCAAGTAAAACTTTGTTTGTTCCACATACAAGACGTAAGCCTGTGATACACAACATAATATTTATTTAACAAAATAATGGCCAATCATTCCTACTACGACCTTTACTTATTCTTAATCTACCCAACCCTTAATGGCGTTCCAACCCTTTATTGTCGCATTTTGCAGCCACTTGCCTTGTTATGGAATTAATGACACTTACTCTTAACAGCTTGAACGCCGCTAGAATGTCTCATTCCAGTTCACTCAGATTTATTTCAATCGTAAATGACTAGTAAACGGGTGTTAATATCACTAACTTTCCTAGCATGCATACGAACAATGCTCCTTTGCAAATTTTTTTTGTGAGGGATTTGAGTAGGCTCAATGTGTGGTTATGGGTGTGTAAAAAAAATTATTTCCAGTTACAGCATTATTTCTCAGTTTGAATTGTATTAATTCGCGGGTAACAATAATTGTTGCAGTAATTAAAAAAGATTTTACGGTCAAAGCAATTAAAAAAAGCATATAAGGGTATATAAAATATTTTTTAAAAGTTATTCCGGTTTTTTCTTTGTCATGTCATACCTAACTTTCCAAGTAAAACTTTGTTTGTTCCACATACAAGACGTAAGCCTGTGATACACAACATAATATTTATTTAACAAAATAATGGCCAATCATTCCTACTACGACCTTTACTTATTCTTAATCTACCCAACCCTTAATGGCGTTCCAACCCTTTATTGTCGCATTTTGCAGCCACTTGCCTTGTTATGGAATTAATGACACTTACTCTTAACAGCTTGAACGCCGCTAGAATGTCTCATTCCAGTTCACTCAGATTTATTTCAATCGTAAATGACTAGTAAACGGGTGTTAATATCACTAACTTTCCTAGCATGCATACGAACAATGCTCCTTTGCAAATTTTTTTTGTGAGGGATTTGAGTAGGCTCAATGTGTGGTTATGGGTGTGTAAAAAAAATTATTTCCAGTTACAGCATTATTTCTCAGTTTGAATTGTATTAATTCGCGGGTAACAATAATTGTTGCAGTAATTAAAAAAGATTTTACGGTCAAAGCAATTAAAAAAAGCATATAAGGGTATATAAAATATTTTTTAAAAGTTATTCCGGTTTTTTCTTTGTCATGTCATACCTAACTTTCCAAGTAAAACTTTGTTTGTTCCACATACAAGACGTAAGCCTGTGATACACAACATAATATTTATTTAACAAAATAATGGCCAATCATTCCTACTACGACCTTTACTTATTCTTAATCTACCCAACCCTTAATGGCGTTCCAACCCTTTATTGTCGCATTTTGCAGCCACTTGCCTTGTTATGGAATTAATGACACTTACTCTTAACAGCTTGAACGCCGCTAGAATGTCTCATTCCAGTTCACTCAGATTTATTTCAATCGTAAATGACTAGTAAACGGGTGTTAATATCACTAACTTTCCTAGCATGCATACGAACAATGCTCCTTTGCAAATTTTTTTTGTGAGGGATTTGAGTAGGCTCAATGTGTGGTTATGGGTGTGTAAAAAAAATTATTTCCAGTTACAGCATTATTTCTCAGTTTGAATTGTATTAATTCGCGGGTAACAATAATTGTTGCAGTAATTAAAAAAGATTTTACGGTCAAAGCAATTAAAAAAAGCATATAAGGGTATATAAAATATTTTTTAAAAGTTATTCCGGTTTTTTCTTTGTCATGTCATACCTAACTTTCCAAGTAAAACTTTGTTTGTTCCACATACAAGACGTAAGCCTGTGATACACAACATAATATTTATTTAACAAAATAATGGCCAATCATTCCTACTACGACCTTTACTTATTCTTAATCTACCCAACCCTTAATGGCGTTCCAACCCTTTATTGTCGCATTTTGCAGCCACTTGCCTTGTTATGGAATTAATGACACTTACTCTTAACAGCTTGAACGCCGCTAGAATGTCTCATTCCAGTTCACTCAGATTTATTTCAATCGTAAATGACTAGTAAACGGGTGTTAATATCACTAACTTTCCTAGCATGCATACGAACAATGCTCCTTTGCAAATTTTTTTTGTGAGGGATTTGAGTAGGCTCAATGTGTGGTTATGGGTGTGTAAAAAAAATTATTTCCAGTTACAGCATTATTTCTCAGTTTGAATTGTATTAATTCGCGGGTAACAATAATTGTTGCAGTAATTAAAAAAGATTTTACGGTCAAAGCAATTAAAAAAAGCATATAAGGGTATATAAAATATTTTTTAAAAGTTATTCCGGTTTTTTCTTTGTCATGTCATACCTAACTTTCCAAGTAAAACTTTGTTTGTTCCACATACAAGACGTAAGCCTGTGATACACAACATAATATTTATTTAACAAAATAATGGCCAATCATTCCTACTACGACCTTTACTTATTCTTAATCTACCCAACCCTTAATGGCGTTCCAACCCTTTATTGTCGCATTTTGCAGCCACTTGCCTTGTTATGGAATTAATGACACTTACTCTTAACAGCTTGAACGCCGCTAGAATGTCTCATTCCAGTTCACTCAGATTTATTTCAATCGTAAATGACTAGTAAACGGGTGTTAATATCACTAACTTTCCTAGCATGCATACGAACAATGCTCCTTTGCAAATTTTTTTTGTGAGGGATTTGAGTAGGCTCAATGTGTGGTTATGGGTGTGTAAAAAAAATTATTTCCAGTTACAGCATTATTTCTCAGTTTGAATTGTATTAATTCGCGGGTAACAATAATTGTTGCAGTAATTAAAAAAGATTTTACGGTCAAAGCAATTAAAAAAAGCATATAAGGGTATATAAAATATTTTTTAAAAGTTATTCCGGTTTTTTCTTTGTCATGTCATACCTAACTTTCCAAGTAAAACTTTGTTTGTTCCACATACAAGACGTAAGCCTGTGATACACAACATAATATTTATTTAACAAAATAATGGCCAATCATTCCTACTACGACCTTTACTTATTCTTAATCTACCCAACCCTTAATGGCGTTCCAACCCTTTATTGTCGCATTTTGCAGCCACTTGCCTTGTTATGGAATTAATGACACTTACTCTTAACAGCTTGAACGCCGCTAGAATGTCTCATTCCAGTTCACTCAGATTTATTTCAATCGTAAATGACTAGTAAACGGGTGTTAATATCACTAACTTTCCTAGCATGCATACGAACAATGCTCCTTTGCAAATTTTTTTTGTGAGGGATTTGAGTAGGCTCAATGTGTGGTTATGGGTGTGTAAAAAAAATTATTTCCAGTTACAGCATTATTTCTCAGTTTGAATTGTATTAATTCGCGGGTAACAATAATTGTTGCAGTAATTAAAAAAGATTTTACGGTCAAAGCAATTAAAAAAAGCATATAAGGGTATATAAAATATTTTTTAAAAGTTATTCCGGTTTTTTCTTTGTCATGTCATACCTAACTTTCCAAGTAAAACTTTGTTTGTTCCACATACAAGACGTAAGCCTGTGATACACAACATAATATTTATTTAACAAAATAATGGCCAATCATTCCTACTACGACCTTTACTTATTCTTAATCTACCCAACCCTTAATGGCGTTCCAACCCTTTATTGTCGCATTTTGCAGCCACTTGCCTTGTTATGGAATTAATGACACTTACTCTTAACAGCTTGAACGCCGCTAGAATGTCTCATTCCAGTTCACTCAGATTTATTTCAATCGTAAATGACTAGTAAACGGGTGTTAATATCACTAACTTTCCTAGCATGCATACGAACAATGCTCCTTTGCAAATTTTTTTTGTGAGGGATTTGAGTAGGCTCAATGTGTGGTTATGGGTGTGTAAAAAAAATTATTTCCAGTTACAGCATTATTTCTCAGTTTGAATTGTATTAATTCGCGGGTAACAATAATTGTTGCAGTAATTAAAAAAGATTTTACGGTCAAAGCAATTAAAAAAAGCATATAAGGGTATATAAAATATTTTTTAAAAGTTATTCCGGTTTTTTCTTTGTCATGTCATACCTAACTTTCCAAGTAAAACTTTGTTTGTTCCACATACAAGACGTAAGCCTGTGATACACAACATAATATTTATTTAACAAAATAATGGCCAATCATTCCTACTACGACCTTTACTTATTCTTAATCTACCCAACCCTTAATGGCGTTCCAACCCTTTATTGTCGCATTTTGCAGCCACTTGCCTTGTTATGGAATTAATGACACTTACTCTTAACAGCTTGAACGCCGCTAGAATGTCTCATTCCAGTTCACTCAGATTTATTTCAATCGTAAATGACTAGTAAACGGGTGTTAATATCACTAACTTTCCTAGCATGCATACGAACAATGCTCCTTTGCAAATTTTTTTTGTGAGGGATTTGAGTAGGCTCAATGTGTGGTTATGGGTGTGTAAAAAAAATTATTTCCAGTTACAGCATTATTTCTCAGTTTGAATTGTATTAATTCGCGGGTAACAATAATTGTTGCAGTAATTAAAAAAGATTTTACGGTCAAAGCAATTAAAAAAAGCATATAAGGGTATATAAAATATTTTTTAAAAGTTATTCCGGTTTTTTCTTTGTCATGTCATACCTAACTTTCCAAGTAAAACTTTGTTTGTTCCACATACAAGACGTAAGCCTGTGATACACAACATAATATTTATTTAACAAAATAATGGCCAATCATTCCTACTACGACCTTTACTTATTCTTAATCTACCCAACCCTTAATGGCGTTCCAACCCTTTATTGTCGCATTTTGCAGCCACTTGCCTTGTTATGGAATTAATGACACTTACTCTTAACAGCTTGAACGCCGCTAGAATGTCTCATTCCAGTTCACTCAGATTTATTTCAATCGTAAATGACTAGTAAACGGGTGTTAATATCACTAACTTTCCTAGCATGCATACGAACAATGCTCCTTTGCAAATTTTTTTTGTGAGGGATTTGAGTAGGCTCAATGTGTGGTTATGGGTGTGTAAAAAAAATTATTTCCAGTTACAGCATTATTTCTCAGTTTGAATTGTATTAATTCGCGGGTAACAATAATTGTTGCAGTAATTAAAAAAGATTTTACGGTCAAAGCAATTAAAAAAAGCATATAAGGGTATATAAAATATTTTTTAAAAGTTATTCCGGTTTTTTCTTTGTCATGTCATACCTAACTTTCCAAGTAAAACTTTGTTTGTTCCACATACAAGACGTAAGCCTGTGATACACAACATAATATTTATTTAACAAAATAATGGCCAATCATTCCTACTACGACCTTTACTTATTCTTAATCTACCCAACCCTTAATGGCGTTCCAACCCTTTATTGTCGCATTTTGCAGCCACTTGCCTTGTTATGGAATTAATGACACTTACTCTTAACAGCTTGAACGCCGCTAGAATGTCTCATTCCAGTTCACTCAGATTTATTTCAATCGTAAATGACTAGTAAACGGGTGTTAATATCACTAACTTTCCTAGCATGCATACGAACAATGCTCCTTTGCAAATTTTTTTTGTGAGGGATTTGAGTAGGCTCAATGTGTGGTTATGGGTGTGTAAAAAAAATTATTTCCAGTTACAGCATTATTTCTCAGTTTGAATTGTATTAATTCGCGGGTAACAATAATTGTTGCAGTAATTAAAAAAGATTTTACGGTCAAAGCAATTAAAAAAAGCATATAAGGGTATATAAAATATTTTTTAAAAGTTATTCCGGTTTTTTCTTTGTCATGTCATACCTAACTTTCCAAGTAAAACTTTGTTTGTTCCACATACAAGACGTAAGCCTGTGATACACAACATAATATTTATTTAACAAAATAATGGCCAATCATTCCTACTACGACCTTTACTTATTCTTAATCTACCCAACCCTTAATGGCGTTCCAACCCTTTATTGTCGCATTTTGCAGCCACTTGCCTTGTTATGGAATTAATGACACTTACTCTTAACAGCTTGAACGCCGCTAGAATGTCTCATTCCAGTTCACTCAGATTTATTTCAATCGTAAATGACTAGTAAACGGGTGTTAATATCACTAACTTTCCTAGCATGCATACGAACAATGCTCCTTTGCAAATTTTTTTTGTGAGGGATTTGAGTAGGCTCAATGTGTGGTTATGGGTGTGTAAAAAAAATTATTTCCAGTTACAGCATTATTTCTCAGTTTGAATTGTATTAATTCGCGGGTAACAATAATTGTTGCAGTAATTAAAAAAGATTTTACGGTCAAAGCAATTAAAAAAAGCATATAAGGGTATATAAAATATTTTTTAAAAGTTATTCCGGTTTTTTCTTTGTCATGTCATACCTAACTTTCCAAGTAAAACTTTGTTTGTTCCACATACAAGACGTAAGCCTGTGATACACAACATAATATTTATTTAACAAAATAATGGCCAATCATTCCTACTACGACCTTTACTTATTCTTAATCTACCCAACCCTTAATGGCGTTCCAACCCTTTATTGTCGCATTTTGCAGCCACTTGCCTTGTTATGGAATTAATGACACTTACTCTTAACAGCTTGAACGCCGCTAGAATGTCTCATTCCAGTTCACTCAGATTTATTTCAATCGTAAATGACTAGTAAACGGGTGTTAATATCACTAACTTTCCTAGCATGCATACGAACAATGCTCCTTTGCAAATTTTTTTTGTGAGGGATTTGAGTAGGCTCAATGTGTGGTTATGGGTGTGTAAAAAAAATTATTTCCAGTTACAGCATTATTTCTCAGTTTGAATTGTATTAATTCGCGGGTAACAATAATTGTTGCAGTAATTAAAAAAGATTTTACGGTCAAAGCAATTAAAAAAAGCATATAAGGGTATATAAAATATTTTTTAAAAGTTATTCCGGTTTTTTCTTTGTCATGTCATACCTAACTTTCCAAGTAAAACTTTGTTTGTTCCACATACAAGACGTAAGCCTGTGATACACAACATAATATTTATTTAACAAAATAATGGCCAATCATTCCTACTACGACCTTTACTTATTCTTAATCTACCCAACCCTTAATGGCGTTCCAACCCTTTATTGTCGCATTTTGCAGCCACTTGCCTTGTTATGGAATTAATGACACTTACTCTTAACAGCTTGAACGCCGCTAGAATGTCTCATTCCAGTTCACTCAGATTTATTTCAATCGTAAATGACTAGTAAACGGGTGTTAATATCACTAACTTTCCTAGCATGCATACGAACAATGCTCCTTTGCAAATTTTTTTTGTGAGGGATTTGAGTAGGCTCAATGTGTGGTTATGGGTGTGTAAAAAAAAATTATTTCCAGTTACAGCATTATTTCTCAGTTTGAATTGTATTAATTCGCGGGTAACAATAATTGTTGCAGTAATTAAAAAAGATTTTACGGTCAAAGCAATTAAAAAAAGCATATAAGGGTATATAAAATATTTTTTAAAAGTTATTCCGGTTTTTTCTTTGTCATGTCATACCTAACTTTCCAAGTAAAACTTTGTTTGTTCCACATACAAGACGTAAGCCTGTGATACACAACATAATATTTATTTAACAAAATAATGGCCAATCATTCCTACTACGACCTTTACTTATTCTTAATCTACCCAACCCTTAATGGCGTTCCAACCCTTTATTGTCGCATTTTGCAGCCACTTGCCTTGTTATGGAATTAATGACACTTACTCTTAACAGCTTGAACGCCGCTAGAATGTCTCATTCCAGTTCACTCAGATTTATTTCAATCGTAAATGACTAGTAAACGGGTGTTAATATCACTAACTTTCCTAGCATGCATACGAACAATGCTCCTTTGCAAATTTTTTTTGTGAGGGATTTGAGTAGGCTCAATGTGTGGTTATGGGTGTGTAAAAAAAATTATTTCCAGTTACAGCATTATTTCTCAGTTTGAATTGTATTAATTCGCGGGTAACAATAATTGTTGCAGTAATTAAAAAAGATTTTACGGTCAAAGCAATTAAAAAAAGCATATAAGGGTATATAAAATATTTTTTAAAAGTTATTCCGGTTTTTTCTTTGTCATGTCATACCTAACTTTCCAAGTAAAACTTTGTTTGTTCCACATACAAGACGTAAGCCTGTGATACACAACATAATATTTATTTAACAAAATAATGGCCAATCATTCCTACTACGACCTTTACTTATTCTTAATCTACCCAACCCTTAATGGCGTTCCAACCCTTTATTGTCGCATTTTGCAGCCACTTGCCTTGTTATGGAATTAATGACACTTACTCTTAACAGCTTGAACGCCGCTAGAATGTCTCATTCCAGTTCACTCAGATTTATTTCAATCGTAAATGACTAGTAAACGGGTGTTAATATCACTAACTTTCCTAGCATGCATACGAACAATGCTCCTTTGCAAATTTTTTTTGTGAGGGATTTGAGTAGGCTCAATGTGTGGTTATGGGTGTGTAAAAAAAATTATTTCCAGTTACAGCATTATTTCTCAGTTTGAATTGTATTAATTCGCGGGTAACAATAATTGTTGCAGTAATTAAAAAAGATTTTACGGTCAAAGCAATTAAAAAAAGCATATAAGGGTATATAAAATATTTTTTAAAAGTTATTCCGGTTTTTTCTTTGTCATGTCATACCTAACTTTCCAAGTAAAACTTTGTTTGTTCCACATACAAGACGTAAGCCTGTGATACACAACATAATATTTATTTAACAAAATAATGGCCAATCATTCCTACTACGACCTTTACTTATTCTTAATCTACCCAACCCTTAATGGCGTTCCAACCCTTTATTGTCGCATTTTGCAGCCACTTGCCTTGTTATGGAATTAATGACACTTACTCTTAACAGCTTGAACGCCGCTAGAATGTCTCATTCCAGTTCACTCAGATTTATTTCAATCGTAAATGACTAGTAAACGGGTGTTAATATCACTAACTTTCCTAGCATGCATACGAACAATGCTCCTTTGCAAATTTTTTTTGTGAGGGATTTGAGTAGGCTCAATGTGTGGTTATGGGTGTGTAAAAAAAATTATTTCCAGTTACAGCATTATTTCTCAGTTTGAATTGTATTAATTCGCGGGTAACAATAATTGTTGCAGTAATTAAAAAAGATTTTACGGTCAAAGCAATTAAAAAAAGCATATAAGGGTATATAAAATATTTTTTAAAAGTTATTCCGGTTTTTTCTTTGTCATGTCATACCTAACTTTCCAAGTAAAACTTTGTTTGTTCCACATACAAGACGTAAGCCTGTGATACACAACATAATATTTATTTAACAAAATAATGGCCAATCATTCCTACTACGACCTTTACTTATTCTTAATCTACCCAACCCTTAATGGCGTTCCAACCCTTTATTGTCGCATTTTGCAGCCACTTGCCTTGTTATGGAATTAATGACACTTACTCTTAACAGCTTGAACGCCGCTAGAATGTCTCATTCCAGTTCACTCAGATTTATTTCAATCGTAAATGACTAGTAAACGGGTGTTAATATCACTAACTTTCCTAGCATGCATACGAACAATGCTCCTTTGCAAATTTTTTTTGTGAGGGATTTGAGTAGGCTCAATGTGTGGTTATGGGTGTGTAAAAAAAATTATTTCCAGTTACAGCATTATTTCTCAGTTTGAATTGTATTAATTCGCGGGTAACAATAATTGTTGCAGTAATTAAAAAAGATTTTACGGTCAAAGCAATTAAAAAAAGCATATAAGGGTATATAAAATATTTTTTAAAAGTTATTCCGGTTTTTTCTTTGTCATGTCATACCTAACTTTCCAAGTAAAACTTTGTTTGTTCCACATACAAGACGTAAGCCTGTGATACACAACATAATATTTATTTAACAAAATAATGGCCAATCATTCCTACTACGACCTTTACTTATTCTTAATCTACCCAACCCTTAATGGCGTTCCAACCCTTTATTGTCGCATTTTGCAGCCACTTGCCTTGTTATGGAATTAATGACACTTACTCTTAACAGCTTGAACGCCGCTAGAATGTCTCATTCCAGTTCACTCAGATTTATTTCAATCGTAAATGACTAGTAAACGGGTGTTAATATCACTAACTTTCCTAGCATGCATACGAACAATGCTCCTTTGCAAATTTTTTTTGTGAGGGATTTGAGTAGGCTCAATGTGTGGTTATGGGTGTGTAAAAAAAATTATTTCCAGTTACAGCATTATTTCTCAGTTTGAATTGTATTAATTCGCGGGTAACAATAATTGTTGCAGTAATTAAAAAAGATTTTACGGTCAAAGCAATTAAAAAAAGCATATAAGGGTATATAAAATATTTTTTAAAAGTTATTCCGGTTTTTTCTTTGTCATGTCATACCTAACTTTCCAAGTAAAACTTTGTTTGTTCCACATACAAGACGTAAGCCTGTGATACACAACATAATATTTATTTAACAAAATAATGGCCAATCATTCCTACTACGACCTTTACTTATTCTTAATCTACCCAACCCTTAATGGCGTTCCAACCCTTTATTGTCGCATTTTGCAGCCACTTGCCTTGTTATGGAATTAATGACACTTACTCTTAACAGCTTGAACGCCGCTAGAATGTCTCATTCCAGTTCACTCAGATTTATTTCAATCGTAAATGACTAGTAAACGGGTGTTAATATCACTAACTTTCCTAGCATGCATACGAACAATGCTCCTTTGCAAATTTTTTTTGTGAGGGATTTGAGTAGGCTCAATGTGTGGTTATGGGTGTGTAAAAAAAATTATTTCCAGTTACAGCATTATTTCTCAGTTTGAATTGTATTAATTCGCGGGTAACAATAATTGTTGCAGTAATTAAAAAAGATTTTACGGTCAAAGCAATTAAAAAAAGCATATAAGGGTATATAAAATATTTTTTAAAAGTTATTCCGGTTTTTTCTTTGTCATGTCATACCTAACTTTCCAAGTAAAACTTTGTTTGTTCCACATACAAGACGTAAGCCTGTGATACACAACATAATATTTATTTAACAAAATAATGGCCAATCATTCCTACTACGACCTTTACTTATTCTTAATCTACCCAACCCTTAATGGCGTTCCAACCCTTTATTGTCGCATTTTGCAGCCACTTGCCTTGTTATGGAATTAATGACACTTACTCTTAACAGCTTGAACGCCGCTAGAATGTCTCATTCCAGTTCACTCAGATTTATTTCAATCGTAAATGACTAGTAAACGGGTGTTAATATCACTAACTTTCCTAGCATGCATACGAACAATGCTCCTTTGCAAATTTTTTTTGTGAGGGATTTGAGTAGGCTCAATGTGTGGTTATGGGTGTGTAAAAAAAATTATTTCCAGTTACAGCATTATTTCTCAGTTTGAATTGTATTAATTCGCGGGTAACAATAATTGTTGCAGTAATTAAAAAAGATTTTACGGTCAAAGCAATTAAAAAAAGCATATAAGGGTATATAAAATATTTTTTAAAAGTTATTCCGGTTTTTTCTTTGTCATGTCATACCTAACTTTCCAAGTAAAACTTTGTTTGTTCCACATACAAGACGTAAGCCTGTGATACACAACATAATATTTATTTAACAAAATAATGGCCAATCATTCCTACTACGACCTTTACTTATTCTTAATCTACCCAACCCTTAATGGCGTTCCAACCCTTTATTGTCGCATTTTGCAGCCACTTGCCTTGTTATGGAATTAATGACACTTACTCTTAACAGCTTGAACGCCGCTAGAATGTCTCATTCCAGTTCACTCAGATTTATTTCAATCGTAAATGACTAGTAAACGGGTGTTAATATCACTAACTTTCCTAGCATGCATACGAACAATGCTCCTTTGCAAATTTTTTTTGTGAGGGATTTGAGTAGGCTCAATGTGTGGTTATGGGTGTGTAAAAAAAATTATTTCCAGTTACAGCATTATTTCTCAGTTTGAATTGTATTAATTCGCGGGTAACAATAATTGTTGCAGTAATTAAAAAAGATTTTACGGTCAAAGCAATTAAAAAAAGCATATAAGGGTATATAAAATATTTTTTAAAAGTTATTCCGGTTTTTTCTTTGTCATGTCATACCTAACTTTCCAAGTAAAACTTTGTTTGTTCCACATACAAGACGTAAGCCTGTGATACACAACATAATATTTATTTAACAAAATAATGGCCAATCATTCCTACTACGACCTTTACTTATTCTTAATCTACCCAACCCTTAATGGCGTTCCAACCCTTTATTGTCGCATTTTGCAGCCACTTGCCTTGTTATGGAATTAATGACACTTACTCTTAACAGCTTGAACGCCGCTAGAATGTCTCATTCCAGTTCACTCAGATTTATTTCAATCGTAAATGACTAGTAAACGGGTGTTAATATCACTAACTTTCCTAGCATGCATACGAACAATGCTCCTTTGCAAATTTTTTTTGTGAGGGATTTGAGTAGGCTCAATGTGTGGTTATGGGTGTGTAAAAAAAATTATTTCCAGTTACAGCATTATTTCTCAGTTTGAATTGTATTAATTCGCGGGTAACAATAATTGTTGCAGTAATTAAAAAAGATTTTACGGTCAAAGCAATTAAAAAAAGCATATAAGGGTATATAAAATATTTTTTAAAAGTTATTCCGGTTTTTTCTTTGTCATGTCATACCTAACTTTCCAAGTAAAACTTTGTTTGTTCCACATACAAGACGTAAGCCTGTGATACACAACATAATATTTATTTAACAAAATAATGGCCAATCATTCCTACTACGACCTTTACTTATTCTTAATCTACCCAACCCTTAATGGCGTTCCAACCCTTTATTGTCGCATTTTGCAGCCACTTGCCTTGTTATGGAATTAATGACACTTACTCTTAACAGCTTGAACGCCGCTAGAATGTCTCATTCCAGTTCACTCAGATTTATTTCAATCGTAAATGACTAGTAAACGGGTGTTAATATCACTAACTTTCCTAGCATGCATACGAACAATGCTCCTTTGCAAATTTTTTTTGTGAGGGATTTGAGTAGGCTCAATGTGTGGTTATGGGTGTGTAAAAAAAATTATTTCCAGTTACAGCATTATTTCTCAGTTTGAATTGTATTAATTCGCGGGTAACAATAATTGTTGCAGTAATTAAAAAAGATTTTACGGTCAAAGCAATTAAAAAAAGCATATAAGGGTATATAAAATATTTTTTAAAAGTTATTCCGGTTTTTTCTTTGTCATGTCATACCTAACTTTCCAAGTAAAACTTTGTTTGTTCCACATACAAGACGTAAGCCTGTGATACACAACATAATATTTATTTAACAAAATAATGGCCAATCATTCCTACTACGACCTTTACTTATTCTTAATCTACCCAACCCTTAATGGCGTTCCAACCCTTTATTGTCGCATTTTGCAGCCACTTGCCTTGTTATGGAATTAATGACACTTACTCTTAACAGCTTGAACGCCGCTAGAATGTCTCATTCCAGTTCACTCAGATTTATTTCAATCGTAAATGACTAGTAAACGGGTGTTAATATCACTAACTTTCCTAGCATGCATACGAACAATGCTCCTTTGCAAATTTTTTTTGTGAGGGATTTGAGTAGGCTCAATGTGTGGTTATGGGTGTGTAAAAAAAATTATTTCCAGTTACAGCATTATTTCTCAGTTTGAATTGTATTAATTCGCGGGTAACAATAATTGTTGCAGTAATTAAAAAAGATTTTACGGTCAAAGCAATTAAAAAAAGCATATAAGGGTATATAAAATATTTTTTAAAAGTTATTCCGGTTTTTTCTTTGTCATGTCATACCTAACTTTCCAAGTAAAACTTTGTTTGTTCCACATACAAGACGTAAGCCTGTGATACACAACATAATATTTATTTAACAAAATAATGGCCAATCATTCCTACTACGACCTTTACTTATTCTTAATCTACCCAACCCTTAATGGCGTTCCAACCCTTTATTGTCGCATTTTGCAGCCACTTGCCTTGTTATGGAATTAATGACACTTACTCTTAACAGCTTGAACGCCGCTAGAATGTCTCATTCCAGTTCACTCAGATTTATTTCAATCGTAAATGACTAGTAAACGGGTGTTAATATCACTAACTTTCCTAGCATGCATACGAACAATGCTCCTTTGCAAATTTTTTTTGTGAGGGATTTGAGTAGGCTCAATGTGTGGTTATGGGTGTGTAAAAAAAATTATTTCCAGTTACAGCATTATTTCTCAGTTTGAATTGTATTAATTCGCGGGTAACAATAATTGTTGCAGTAATTAAAAAAGATTTTACGGTCAAAGCAATTAAAAAAAGCATATAAGGGTATATAAAATATTTTTTAAAAGTTATTCCGGTTTTTTCTTTGTCATGTCATACCTAACTTTCCAAGTAAAACTTTGTTTGTTCCACATACAAGACGTAAGCCTGTGATACACAACATAATATTTATTTAACAAAATAATGGCCAATCATTCCTACTACGACCTTTACTTATTCTTAATCTACCCAACCCTTAATGGCGTTCCAACCCTTTATTGTCGCATTTTGCAGCCACTTGCCTTGTTATGGAATTAATGACACTTACTCTTAACAGCTTGAACGCCGCTAGAATGTCTCATTCCAGTTCACTCAGATTTATTTCAATCGTAAATGACTAGTAAACGGGTGTTAATATCACTAACTTTCCTAGCATGCATACGAACAATGCTCCTTTGCAAATTTTTTTTGTGAGGGATTTGAGTAGGCTCAATGTGTGGTTATGGGTGTGTAAAAAAAATTATTTCCAGTTACAGCATTATTTCTCAGTTTGAATTGTATTAATTCGCGGGTAACAATAATTGT
Organism: Entomobrya proxima; assembly: GCA_029691765.1. Taxonomy (NCBI): domain Eukaryota; kingdom Metazoa; phylum Arthropoda; class Collembola; order Entomobryomorpha; family Entomobryidae; genus Entomobrya; species Entomobrya proxima. The sequence goes on from JAIQCH010000060.1 coordinate 24,729, forward strand.
TGCAGTAATTAAAAAAGATTTTACGGTCAAAGCAATTAAAAAAAGCATATAAGGGTATATAAAATATTTTTTAAAAGTTATTCCGGTTTTTTCTTTGTCATGTCATACCTAACTTTCCAAGTAAAACTTTGTTTGTTCCACATACAAGACGTAAGCCTGTGATACACAACATAATATTTATTTAACAAAATAATGGCCAATCATTCCTACTACGACCTTTACTTATTCTTAATCTACCCAACCCTTAATGGCGTTCCAACCCTTTATTGTCGCATTTTGCAGCCACTTGCCTTGTTATGGAATTAATGACACTTACTCTTAACAGCTTGAACGCCGCTAGAATGTCTCATTCCAGTTCACTCAGATTTATTTCAATCGTAAATGACTAGTAAACGGGTGTTAATATCACTAACTTTCCTAGCATGCATACGAACAATGCTCCTTTGCAAATTTTTTTTGTGAGGGATTTGAGTAGGCTCAATGTGTGGTTATGGGTGTGTAAAAAAAATTATTTCCAGTTACAGCATTATTTCTCAGTTTGAATTGTATTAATTCGCGGGTAACAATAATTGTTGCAGTAATTAAAAAAGATTTTACGGTCAAAGCAATTAAAAAAAGCATATAAGGGTATATAAAATATTTTTTAAAAGTTATTCCGGTTTTTTCTTTGTCATGTCATACCTAACTTTCCAAGTAAAACTTTGTTTGTTCCACATACAAGACGTAAGCCTGTGATACACAACATAATATTTATTTAACAAAATAATGGCCAATCATTCCTACTACGACCTTTACTTATTCTTAATCTACCCAACCCTTAATGGCGTTCCAACCCTTTATTGTCGCATTTTGCAGCCACTTGCCTTGTTATGGAATTAATGACACTTACTCTTAACAGCTTGAACGCCGCTAGAATGTCTCATTCCAGTTCACTCAGATTTATTTCAATCGTAAATGACTAGTAAACGGGTGTTAATATCACTAACTTTCCTAGCATGCATACGAACAATGCTCCTTTGCAAATTTTTTTTGTGAGGGATTTGAGTAGGCTCAATGTGTGGTTATGGGTGTGTAAAAAAAATTATTTCCAGTTACAGCATTATTTCTCAGTTTGAATTGTATTAATTCGCGGGTAACAATAATTGTTGCAGTAATTAAAAAAGATTTTACGGTCAAAGCAATTAAAAAAAGCATATAAGGGTATATAAAATATTTTTTAAAAGTTATTCCGGTTTTTTCTTTGTCATGTCATACCTAACTTTCCAAGTAAAACTTTGTTTGTTCCACATACAAGACGTAAGCCTGTGATACACAACATAATATTTATTTAACAAAATAATGGCCAATCATTCCTACTACGACCTTTACTTATTCTTAATCTACCCAACCCTTAATGGCGTTCCAACCCTTTATTGTCGCATTTTGCAGCCACTTGCCTTGTTATGGAATTAATGACACTTACTCTTAACAGCTTGAACGCCGCTAGAATGTCTCATTCCAGTTCACTCAGATTTATTTCAATCGTAAATGACTAGTAAACGGGTGTTAATATCACTAACTTTCCTAGCATGCATACGAACAATGCTCCTTTGCAAATTTTTTTTGTGAGGGATTTGAGTAGGCTCAATGTGTGGTTATGGGTGTGTAAAAAAAATTATTTCCAGTTACAGCATTATTTCTCAGTTTGAATTGTATTAATTCGCGGGTAACAATAATTGTTGCAGTAATTAAAAAAGATTTTACGGTCAAAGCAATTAAAAAAAGCATATAAGGGTATATAAAATATTTTTTAAAAGTTATTCCGGTTTTTTCTTTGTCATGTCATACCTAACTTTCCAAGTAAAACTTTGTTTGTTCCACATACAAGACGTAAGCCTGTGATACACAACATAATATTTATTTAACAAAATAATGGCCAATCATTCCTACTACGACCTTTACTTATTCTTAATCTACCCAACCCTTAATGGCGTTCCAACCCTTTATTGTCGCATTTTGCAGCCACTTGCCTTGTTATGGAATTAATGACACTTACTCTTAACAGCTTGAACGCCGCTAGAATGTCTCATTCCAGTTCACTCAGATTTATTTCAATCGTAAATGACTAGTAAACGGGTGTTAATATCACTAACTTTCCTAGCATGCATACGAACAATGCTCCTTTGCAAATTTTTTTTGTGAGGGATTTGAGTAGGCTCAATGTGTGGTTATGGGTGTGTAAAAAAAATTATTTCCAGTTACAGCATTATTTCTCAGTTTGAATTGTATTAATTCGCGGGTAACAATAATTGTTGCAGTAATTAAAAAAGATTTTACGGTCAAAGCAATTAAAAAAAGCATATAAGGGTATATAAAATATTTTTTAAAAGTTATTCCGGTTTTTTCTTTGTCATGTCATACCTAACTTTCCAAGTAAAACTTTGTTTGTTCCACATACAAGACGTAAGCCTGTGATACACAACATAATATTTATTTAACAAAATAATGGCCAATCATTCCTACTACGACCTTTACTTATTCTTAATCTACCCAACCCTTAATGGCGTTCCAACCCTTTATTGTCGCATTTTGCAGCCACTTGCCTTGTTATGGAATTAATGACACTTACTCTTAACAGCTTGAACGCCGCTAGAATGTCTCATTCCAGTTCACTCAGATTTATTTCAATCGTAAATGACTAGTAAACGGGTGTTAATATCACTAACTTTCCTAGCATGCATACGAACAATGCTCCTTTGCAAATTTTTTTTGTGAGGGATTTGAGTAGGCTCAATGTGTGGTTATGGGTGTGTAAAAAAAATTATTTCCAGTTACAGCATTATTTCTCAGTTTGAATTGTATTAATTCGCGGGTAACAATAATTGTTGCAGTAATTAAAAAAGATTTTACGGTCAAAGCAATTAAAAAAAGCATATAAGGGTATATAAAATATTTTTTAAAAGTTATTCCGGTTTTTTCTTTGTCATGTCATACCTAACTTTCCAAGTAAAACTTTGTTTGTTCCACATACAAGACGTAAGCCTGTGATACACAACATAATATTTATTTAACAAAATAATGGCCAATCATTCCTACTACGACCTTTACTTATTCTTAATCTACCCAACCCTTAATGGCGTTCCAACCCTTTATTGTCGCATTTTGCAGCCACTTGCCTTGTTATGGAATTAATGACACTTACTCTTAACAGCTTGAACGCCGCTAGAATGTCTCATTCCAGTTCACTCAGATTTATTTCAATCGTAAATGACTAGTAAACGGGTGTTAATATCACTAACTTTCCTAGCATGCATACGAACAATGCTCCTTTGCAAATTTTTTTTGTGAGGGATTTGAGTAGGCTCAATGTGTGGTTATGGGTGTGTAAAAAAAATTATTTCCAGTTACAGCATTATTTCTCAGTTTGAATTGTATTAATTCGCGGGTAACAATAATTGTTGCAGTAATTAAAAAAGATTTTACGGTCAAAGCAATTAAAAAAAGCATATAAGGGTATATAAAATATTTTTTAAAAGTTATTCCGGTTTTTTCTTTGTCATGTCATACCTAACTTTCCAAGTAAAACTTTGTTTGTTCCACATACAAGACGTAAGCCTGTGATACACAACATAATATTTATTTAACAAAATAATGGCCAATCATTCCTACTACGACCTTTACTTATTCTTAATCTACCCAACCCTTAATGGCGTTCCAACCCTTTATTGTCGCATTTTGCAGCCACTTGCCTTGTTATGGAATTAATGACACTTACTCTTAACAGCTTGAACGCCGCTAGAATGTCTCATTCCAGTTCACTCAGATTTATTTCAATCGTAAATGACTAGTAAACGGGTGTTAATATCACTAACTTTCCTAGCATGCATACGAACAATGCTCCTTTGCAAATTTTTTTTGTGAGGGATTTGAGTAGGCTCAATGTGTGGTTATGGGTGTGTAAAAAAAATTATTTCCAGTTACAGCATTATTTCTCAGTTTGAATTGTATTAATTCGCGGGTAACAATAATTGTTGCAGTAATTAAAAAAGATTTTACGGTCAAAGCAATTAAAAAAAGCATATAAGGGTATATAAAATATTTTTTAAAAGTTATTCCGGTTTTTTCTTTGTCATGTCATACCTAACTTTCCAAGTAAAACTTTGTTTGTTCCACATACAAGACGTAAGCCTGTGATACACAACATAATATTTATTTAACAAAATAATGGCCAATCATTCCTACTACGACCTTTACTTATTCTTAATCTACCCAACCCTTAATGGCGTTCCAACCCTTTATTGTCGCATTTTGCAGCCACTTGCCTTGTTATGGAATTAATGACACTTACTCTTAACAGCTTGAACGCCGCTAGAATGTCTCATTCCAGTTCACTCAGATTTATTTCAATCGTAAATGACTAGTAAACGGGTGTTAATATCACTAACTTTCCTAGCATGCATACGAACAATGCTCCTTTGCAAATTTTTTTTGTGAGGGATTTGAGTAGGCTCAATGTGTGGTTATGGGTGTGTAAAAAAAATTATTTCCAGTTACAGCATTATTTCTCAGTTTGAATTGTATTAATTCGCGGGTAACAATAATTGTTGCAGTAATTAAAAAAGATTTTACGGTCAAAGCAATTAAAAAAAGCATATAAGGGTATATAAAATATTTTTTAAAAGTTATTCCGGTTTTTTCTTTGTCATGTCATACCTAACTTTCCAAGTAAAACTTTGTTTGTTCCACATACAAGACGTAAGCCTGTGATACACAACATAATATTTATTTAACAAAATAATGGCCAATCATTCCTACTACGACCTTTACTTATTCTTAATCTACCCAACCCTTAATGGCGTTCCAACCCTTTATTGTCGCATTTTGCAGCCACTTGCCTTGTTATGGAATTAATGACACTTACTCTTAACAGCTTGAACGCCGCTAGAATGTCTCATTCCAGTTCACTCAGATTTATTTCAATCGTAAATGACTAGTAAACGGGTGTTAATATCACTAACTTTCCTAGCATGCATACGAACAATGCTCCTTTGCAAATTTTTTTTGTGAGGGATTTGAGTAGGCTCAATGTGTGGTTATGGGTGTGTAAAAAAAATTATTTCCAGTTACAGCATTATTTCTCAGTTTGAATTGTATTAATTCGCGGGTAACAATAATTGTTGCAGTAATTAAAAAAGATTTTACGGTCAAAGCAATTAAAAAAAGCATATAAGGGTATATAAAATATTTTTTAAAAGTTATTCCGGTTTTTTCTTTGTCATGTCATACCTAACTTTCCAAGTAAAACTTTGTTTGTTCCACATACAAGACGTAAGCCTGTGATACACAACATAATATTTATTTAACAAAATAATGGCCAATCATTCCTACTACGACCTTTACTTATTCTTAATCTACCCAACCCTTAATGGCGTTCCAACCCTTTATTGTCGCATTTTGCAGCCACTTGCCTTGTTATGGAATTAATGACACTTACTCTTAACAGCTTGAACGCCGCTAGAATGTCTCATTCCAGTTCACTCAGATTTATTTCAATCGTAAATGACTAGTAAACGGGTGTTAATATCACTAACTTTCCTAGCATGCATACGAACAATGCTCCTTTGCAAATTTTTTTTGTGAGGGATTTGAGTAGGCTCAATGTGTGGTTATGGGTGTGTAAAAAAAATTATTTCCAGTTACAGCATTATTTCTCAGTTTGAATTGTATTAATTCGCGGGTAACAATAATTGTTGCAGTAATTAAAAAAGATTTTACGGTCAAAGCAATTAAAAAAAGCATATAAGGGTATATAAAATATTTTTTAAAAGTTATTCCGGTTTTTTCTTTGTCATGTCATACCTAACTTTCCAAGTAAAACTTTGTTTGTTCCACATACAAGACGTAAGCCTGTGATACACAACATAATATTTATTTAACAAAATAATGGCCAATCATTCCTACTACGACCTTTACTTATTCTTAATCTACCCAACCCTTAATGGCGTTCCAACCCTTTATTGTCGCATTTTGCAGCCACTTGCCTTGTTATGGAATTAATGACACTTACTCTTAACAGCTTGAACGCCGCTAGAATGTCTCATTCCAGTTCACTCAGATTTATTTCAATCGTAAATGACTAGTAAACGGGTGTTAATATCACTAACTTTCCTAGCATGCATACGAACAATGCTCCTTTGCAAATTTTTTTTGTGAGGGATTTGAGTAGGCTCAATGTGTGGTTATGGGTGTGTAAAAAAAAATTATTTCCAGTTACAGCATTATTTCTCAGTTTGAATTGTATTAATTCGCGGGTAACAATAATTGTTGCAGTAATTAAAAAAGATTTTACGGTCAAAGCAATTAAAAAAAGCATATAAGGGTATATAAAATATTTTTTAAAAGTTATTCCGGTTTTTTCTTTGTCATGTCATACCTAACTTTCCAAGTAAAACTTTGTTTGTTCCACATACAAGACGTAAGCCTGTGATACACAACATAATATTTATTTAACAAAATAATGGCCAATCATTCCTACTACGACCTTTACTTATTCTTAATCTACCCAACCCTTAATGGCGTTCCAACCCTTTATTGTCGCATTTTGCAGCCACTTGCCTTGTTATGGAATTAATGACACTTACTCTTAACAGCTTGAACGCCGCTAGAATGTCTCATTCCAGTTCACTCAGATTTATTTCAATCGTAAATGACTAGTAAACGGGTGTTAATATCACTAACTTTCCTAGCATGCATACGAACAATGCTCCTTTGCAAATTTTTTTTGTGAGGGATTTGAGTAGGCTCAATGTGTGGTTATGGGTGTGTAAAAAAAATTATTTCCAGTTACAGCATTATTTCTCAGTTTGAATTGTATTAATTCGCGGGTAACAATAATTGTTGCAGTAATTAAAAAAGATTTTACGGTCAAAGCAATTAAAAAAAGCATATAAGGGTATATAAAATATTTTTTAAAAGTTATTCCGGTTTTTTCTTTGTCATGTCATACCTAACTTTCCAAGTAAAACTTTGTTTGTTCCACATACAAGACGTAAGCCTGTGATACACAACATAATATTTATTTAACAAAATAATGGCCAATCATTCCTACTACGACCTTTACTTATTCTTAATCTACCCAACCCTTAATGGCGTTCCAACCCTTTATTGTCGCATTTTGCAGCCACTTGCCTTGTTATGGAATTAATGACACTTACTCTTAACAGCTTGAACGCCGCTAGAATGTCTCATTCCAGTTCACTCAGATTTATTTCAATCGTAAATGACTAGTAAACGGGTGTTAATATCACTAACTTTCCTAGCATGCATACGAACAATGCTCCTTTGCAAATTTTTTTTGTGAGGGATTTGAGTAGGCTCAATGTGTGGTTATGGGTGTGTAAAAAAAAATTATTTCCAGTTACAGCATTATTTCTCAGTTTGAATTGTATTAATTCGCGGGTAACAATAATTGTTGCAGTAATTAAAAAAGATTTTACGGTCAAAGCAATTAAAAAAAGCATATAAGGGTATATAAAATATTTTTTAAAAGTTATTCCGGTTTTTTCTTTGTCATGTCATACCTAACTTTCCAAGTAAAACTTTGTTTGTTCCACATACAAGACGTAAGCCTGTGATACACAACATAATATTTATTTAACAAAATAATGGCCAATCATTCCTACTACGACCTTTACTTATTCTTAATCTACCCAACCCTTAATGGCGTTCCAACCCTTTATTGTCGCATTTTGCAGCCACTTGCCTTGTTATGGAATTAATGACACTTACTCTTAACAGCTTGAACGCCGCTAGAATGTCTCATTCCAGTTCACTCAGATTTATTTCAATCGTAAATGACTAGTAAACGGGTGTTAATATCACTAACTTTCCTAGCATGCATACGAACAATGCTCCTTTGCAAATTTTTTTTGTGAGGGATTTGAGTAGGCTCAATGTGTGGTTATGGGTGTGTAAAAAAAATTATTTCCAGTTACAGCATTATTTCTCAGTTTGAATTGTATTAATTCGCGGGTAACAATAATTGTTGCAGTAATTAAAAAAGATTTTACGGTCAAAGCAATTAAAAAAAGCATATAAGGGTATATAAAATATTTTTTAAAAGTTATTCCGGTTTTTTCTTTGTCATGTCATACCTAACTTTCCAAGTAAAACTTTGTTTGTTCCACATACAAGACGTAAGCCTGTGATACACAACATAATATTTATTTAACAAAATAATGGCCAATCATTCCTACTACGACCTTTACTTATTCTTAATCTACCCAACCCTTAATGGCGTTCCAACCCTTTATTGTCGCATTTTGCAGCCACTTGCCTTGTTATGGAATTAATGACACTTACTCTTAACAGCTTGAACGCCGCTAGAATGTCTCATTCCAGTTCACTCAGATTTATTTCAATCGTAAATGACTAGTAAACGGGTGTTAATATCACTAACTTTCCTAGCATGCATACGAACAATGCTCCTTTGCAAATTTTTTTTGTGAGGGATTTGAGTAGGCTCAATGTGTGGTTATGGGTGTGTAAAAAAAATTATTTCCAGTTACAGCATTATTTCTCAGTTTGAATTGTATTAATTCGCGGGTAACAATAATTGTTGCAGTAATTAAAAAAGATTTTACGGTCAAAGCAATTAAAAAAAGCATATAAGGGTATATAAAATATTTTTTAAAAGTTATTCCGGTTTTTTCTTTGTCATGTCATACCTAACTTTCCAAGTAAAACTTTGTTTGTTCCACATACAAGACGTAAGCCTGTGATACACAACATAATATTTATTTAACAAAATAATGGCCAATCATTCCTACTACGACCTTTACTTATTCTTAATCTACCCAACCCTTAATGGCGTTCCAACCCTTTATTGTCGCATTTTGCAGCCACTTGCCTTGTTATGGAATTAATGACACTTACTCTTAACAGCTTGAACGCCGCTAGAATGTCTCATTCCAGTTCACTCAGATTTATTTCAATCGTAAATGACTAGTAAACGGGTGTTAATATCACTAACTTTCCTAGCATGCATACGAACAATGCTCCTTTGCAAATTTTTTTTGTGAGGGATTTGAGTAGGCTCAATGTGTGGTTATGGGTGTGTAAAAAAAATTATTTCCAGTTACAGCATTATTTCTCAGTTTGAATTGTATTAATTCGCGGGTAACAATAATTGTTGCAGTAATTAAAAAAGATTTTACGGTCAAAGCAATTAAAAAAAGCATATAAGGGTATATAAAATATTTTTTAAAAGTTATTCCGGTTTTTTCTTTGTCATGTCATACCTAACTTTCCAAGTAAAACTTTGTTTGTTCCACATACAAGACGTAAGCCTGTGATACACAACATAATATTTATTTAACAAAATAATGGCCAATCATTCCTACTACGACCTTTACTTATTCTTAATCTACCCAACCCTTAATGGCGTTCCAACCCTTTATTGTCGCATTTTGCAGCCACTTGCCTTGTTATGGAATTAATGACACTTACTCTTAACAGCTTGAACGCCGCTAGAATGTCTCATTCCAGTTCACTCAGATTTATTTCAATCGTAAATGACTAGTAAACGGGTGTTAATATCACTAACTTTCCTAGCATGCATACGAACAATGCTCCTTTGCAAATTTTTTTTGTGAGGGATTTGAGTAGGCTCAATGTGTGGTTATGGGTGTGTAAAAAAAATTATTTCCAGTTACAGCATTATTTCTCAGTTTGAATTGTATTAATTCGCGGGTAACAATAATTGTTGCAGTAATTAAAAAAGATTTTACGGTCAAAGCAATTAAAAAAAGCATATAAGGGTATATAAAATATTTTTTAAAAGTTATTCCGGTTTTTTCTTTGTCATGTCATACCTAACTTTCCAAGTAAAACTTTGTTTGTTCCACATACAAGACGTAAGCCTGTGATACACAACATAATATTTATTTAACAAAATAATGGCCAATCATTCCTACTACGACCTTTACTTATTCTTAATCTACCCAACCCTTAATGGCGTTCCAACCCTTTATTGTCGCATTTTGCAGCCACTTGCCTTGTTATGGAATTAATGACACTTACTCTTAACAGCTTGAACGCCGCTAGAATGTCTCATTCCAGTTCACTCAGATTTATTTCAATCGTAAATGACTAGTAAACGGGTGTTAATATCACTAACTTTCCTAGCATGCATACGAACAATGCTCCTTTGCAAATTTTTTTTGTGAGGGATTTGAGTAGGCTCAATGTGTGGTTATGGGTGTGTAAAAAAAATTATTTCCAGTTACAGCATTATTTCTCAGTTTGAATTGTATTAATTCGCGGGTAACAATAATTGTTGCAGTAATTAAAAAAGATTTTACGGTCAAAGCAATTAAAAAAAGCATATAAGGGTATATAAAATATTTTTTAAAAGTTATTCCGGTTTTTTCTTTGTCATGTCATACCTAACTTTCCAAGTAAAACTTTGTTTGTTCCACATACAAGACGTAAGCCTGTGATACACAACATAATATTTATTTAACAAAATAATGGCCAATCATTCCTACTACGACCTTTACTTATTCTTAATCTACCCAACCCTTAATGGCGTTCCAACCCTTTATTGTCGCATTTTGCAGCCACTTGCCTTGTTATGGAATTAATGACACTTACTCTTAACAGCTTGAACGCCGCTAGAATGTCTCATTCCAGTTCACTCAGATTTATTTCAATCGTAAATGACTAGTAAACGGGTGTTAATATCACTAACTTTCCTAGCATGCATACGAACAATGCTCCTTTGCAAATTTTTTTTGTGAGGGATTTGAGTAGGCTCAATGTGTGGTTATGGGTGTGTAAAAAAAAATTATTTCCAGTTACAGCATTATTTCTCAGTTTGAATTGTATTAATTCGCGGGTAACAATAATTGTTGCAGTAATTAAAAAAGATTTTACGGTCAAAGCAATTAAAAAAAGCATATAAGGGTATATAAAATATTTTTTAAAAGTTATTCCGGTTTTTTCTTTGTCATGTCATACCTAACTTTCCAAGTAAAACTTTGTTTGTTCCACATACAAGACGTAAGCCTGTGATACACAACATAATATTTATTTAACAAAATAATGGCCAATCATTCCTACTACGACCTTTACTTATTCTTAATCTACCCAACCCTTAATGGCGTTCCAACCCTTTATTGTCGCATTTTGCAGCCACTTGCCTTGTTATGGAATTAATGACACTTACTCTTAACAGCTTGAACGCCGCTAGAATGTCTCATTCCAGTTCACTCAGATTTATTTCAATCGTAAATGACTAGTAAACGGGTGTTAATATCACTAACTTTCCTAGCATGCATACGAACAATGCTCCTTTGCAAATTTTTTTTGTGAGGGATTTGAGTAGGCTCAATGTGTGGTTATGGGTGTGTAAAAAAAAATTATTTCCAGTTACAGCATTATTTCTCAGTTTGAATTGTATTAATTCGCGGGTAACAATAATTGTTGCAGTAATTAAAAAAGATTTTACGGTCAAAGCAATTAAAAAAAGCATATAAGGGTATATAAAATATTTTTTAAAAGTTATTCCGGTTTTTTCTTTGTCATGTCATACCTAACTTTCCAAGTAAAACTTTGTTTGTTCCACATACAAGACGTAAGCCTGTGATACACAACATAATATTTATTTAACAAAATAATGGCCAATCATTCCTACTACGACCTTTACTTATTCTTAATCTACCCAACCCTTAATGGCGTTCCAACCCTTTATTGTCGCATTTTGCAGCCACTTGCCTTGTTATGGAATTAATGACACTTACTCTTAACAGCTTGAACGCCGCTAGAATGTCTCATTCCAGTTCACTCAGATTTATTTCAATCGTAAATGACTAGTAAACGGGTGTTAATATCACTAACTTTCCTAGCATGCATACGAACAATGCTCCTTTGCAAATTTTTTTTGTGAGGGATTTGAGTAGGCTCAATGTGTGGTTATGGGTGTGTAAAAAAAAATTATTTCCAGTTACAGCATTATTTCTCAGTTTGAATTGTATTAATTCGCGGGTAACAATAATTGTTGCAGTAATTAAAAAAGATTTTACGGTCAAAGCAATTAAAAAAAGCATATAAGGGTATATAAAATATTTTTTAAAAGTTATTCCGGTTTTTTCTTTGTCATGTCATACCTAACTTTCCAAGTAAAACTTTGTTTGTTCCACATACAAGACGTAAGCCTGTGATACACAACATAATATTTATTTAACAAAATAATGGCCAATCATTCCTACTACGACCTTTACTTATTCTTAATCTACCCAACCCTTAATGGCGTTCCAACCCTTTATTGTCGCATTTTGCAGCCACTTGCCTTGTTATGGAATTAATGACACTTACTCTTAACAGCTTGAACGCCGCTAGAATGTCTCATTCCAGTTCACTCAGATTTATTTCAATCGTAAATGACTAGTAAACGGGTGTTAATATCACTAACTTTCCTAGCATGCATACGAACAATGCTCCTTTGCAAATTTTTTTTGTGAGGGATTTGAGTAGGCTCAATGTGTGGTTATGGGTGTGTAAAAAAAAATTATTTCCAGTTACAGCATTATTTCTCAGTTTGAATTGTATTAATTCGCGGGTAACAATAATTGTTGCAGTAATTAAAAAAGATTTTACGGTCAAAGCAATTAAAAAAAGCATATAAGGGTATATAAAATATTTTTTAAAAGTTATTCCGGTTTTTTCTTTGTCATGTCATACCTAACTTTCCAAGTAAAACTTTGTTTGTTCCACATACAAGACGTAAGCCTGTGATACACAACATAATATTTATTTAACAAAATAATGGCCAATCATTCCTACTACGACCTTTACTTATTCTTAATCTACCCAACCCTTAATGGCGTTCCAACCCTTTATTGTCGCATTTTGCAGCCACTTGCCTTGTTATGGAATTAATGACACTTACTCTTAACAGCTTGAACGCCGCTAGAATGTCTCATTCCAGTTCACTCAGATTTATTTCAATCGTAAATGACTAGTAAACGGGTGTTAATATCACTAACTTTCCTAGCATGCATACGAACAATGCTCCTTTGCAAATTTTTTTTGTGAGGGATTTGAGTAGGCTCAATGTGTGGTTATGGGTGTGTAAAAAAAAATTATTTCCAGTTACAGCATTATTTCTCAGTTTGAATTGTATTAATTCGCGGGTAACAATAATTGTTGCAGTAATTAAAAAAGATTTTACGGTCAAAGCAATTAAAAAAAGCATATAAGGGTATATAAAATATTTTTTAAAAGTTATTCCGGTTTTTTCTTTGTCATGTCATACCTAACTTTCCAAGTAAAACTTTGTTTGTTCCACATACAAGACGTAAGCCTGTGATACACAACATAATATTTATTTAACAAAATAATGGCCAATCATTCCTACTACGACCTTTACTTATTCTTAATCTACCCAACCCTTAATGGCGTTCCAACCCTTTATTGTCGCATTTTGCAGCCACTTGCCTTGTTATGGAATTAATGACACTTACTCTTAACAGCTTGAACGCCGCTAGAATGTCTCATTCCAGTTCACTCAGATTTATTTCAATCGTAAATGACTAGTAAACGGGTGTTAATATCACTAACTTTCCTAGCATGCATACGAACAATGCTCCTTTGCAAATTTTTTTTGTGAGGGATTTGAGTAGGCTCAATGTGTGGTTATGGGTGTGTAAAAAAAAATTATTTCCAGTTACAGCATTATTTCTCAGTTTGAATTGTATTAATTCGCGGGTAACAATAATTGTTGCAGTAATTAAAAAAGATTTTACGGTCAAAGCAATTAAAAAAAGCATATAAGGGTATATAAAATATTTTTTAAAAGTTATTCCGGTTTTTTCTTTGTCATGTCATACCTAACTTTCCAAGTAAAACTTTGTTTGTTCCACATACAAGACGTAAGCCTGTGATACACAACATAATATTTATTTAACAAAATAATGGCCAATCATTCCTACTACGACCTTTACTTATTCTTAATCTACCCAACCCTTAATGGCGTTCCAACCCTTTATTGTCGCATTTTGCAGCCACTTGCCTTGTTATGGAATTAATGACACTTACTCTTAACAGCTTGAACGCCGCTAGAATGTCTCATTCCAGTTCACTCAGATTTATTTCAATCGTAAATGACTAGTAAACGGGTGTTAATATCACTAACTTTCCTAGCATGCATACGAACAATGCTCCTTTGCAAATTTTTTTTGTGAGGGATTTGAGTAGGCTCAATGTGTGGTTATGGGTGTGTAAAAAAAAATTATTTCCAGTTACAGCATTATTTCTCAGTTTGAATTGTATTAATTCGCGGGTAACAATAATTGTTGCAGTAATTAAAAAAGATTTTACGGTCAAAGCAATTAAAAAAAGCATATAAGGGTATATAAAATATTTTTTAAAAGTTATTCCGGTTTTTTCTTTGTCATGTCATACCTAACTTTCCAAGTAAAACTTTGTTTGTTCCACATACAAGACGTAAGCCTGTGATACACAACATAATATTTATTTAACAAAATAATGGCCAATCATTCCTACTACGACCTTTACTTATTCTTAATCTACCCAACCCTTAATGGCGTTCCAACCCTTTATTGTCGCATTTTGCAGCCACTTGCCTTGTTATGGAATTAATGACACTTACTCTTAACAGCTTGAACGCCGCTAGAATGTCTCATTCCAGTTCACTCAGATTTATTTCAATCGTAAATGACTAGTAAACGGGTGTTAATATCACTAACTTTCCTAGCATGCATACGAACAATGCTCCTTTGCAAATTTTTTTTGTGAGGGATTTGAGTAGGCTCAATGTGTGGTTATGGGTGTGTAAAAAAAAATTATTTCCAGTTACAGCATTATTTCTCAGTTTGAATTGTATTAATTCGCGGGTAACAATAATTGTTGCAGTAATTAAAAAAGAAAGACTTTACGGTCAAAGCAATTAAAAAAGCATATTATTAGGGTATATAAATAATTTGTTATTAAAAGTTATTCTGGTTTTTTCTTTGTCATGTCATACCTAACTTTCCAAGTAAAACTTTGTTTGTTCCACATACAAGACGTAAGCCTGTGATACACAACATAATATTTATTTAACAAAATAATGGCCAATCATTCCTACTACGACCTTTACTTATTCTTAATCTACCCAACCCTTAATGGCGTTCCAACCCTTTATTGTCGCATTTTGCAGCCACTTGCCTTGTTATGGAATTAATGACACTTACTCTTAACAGCTTGAACGCCGCTAGAATGTCTCATTCCAGTTCACTCAGATTTATTTCAATCGTAAATGACTAGTAAACGGGTGTTAATATCACTAACTTTCCTAGCATGCATACGAACAATGCTCCTTTGCAAATTTTTTTTGTGAGGGATTTGAGTAGGCTCAATGTGTGGTTATGGGTGTGTAAAAAAAAATTATTTCCAGTTACAGCATTATTTCTCAGTTTGAATTGTATTAATTCGCGGGTAACAATAATTGTTGCAGTAATTAAAAAAGATTTTACGGTCAAAGCAATTAAAAAAAGCATATAAGGGTATATAAAATATTTTTTAAAAGTTATTCCGGTTTTTTCTTTGTCATGTCATACCTAACTTTCCAAGTAAAACTTTGTTTGTTCCACATACAAGACGTAAGCCTGTGATACACAACATAATATTTATTTAACAAAATAATGGCCAATCATTCCTACTACGACCTTTACTTATTCTTAATCTACCCAACCCTTAATGGCGTTCCAACCCTTTATTGTCGCATTTTGCAGCCACTTGCCTTGTTATGGAATTAATGACACTTACTCTTAACAGCTTGAACGCCGCTAGAATGTCTCATTCCAGTTCACTCAGATTTATTTCAATCGTAAATGACTAGTAAACGGGTGTTAATATCACTAACTTTCCTAGCATGCATACGAACAATGCTCCTTTGCAAATTTTTTTTGTGAGGGATTTGAGTAGGCTCAATGTGTGGTTATGGGTGTGTAAAAAAAA
>JAIQCH010000061.1:0-40569 GCA_029691765.1 Entomobrya proxima
TGTTAGCTATTGGAGATAAGTATTCTTGTCAAGTATGGGCATCTGCATTTGAGAGGAAGTCTTCGTAATTGGAGGTAAGCTTTCTAGTGAGGTATGAACTACGGCATTCAACACGAAGTGTTAGCTATTGGAGATAAGTATTCTTGTCAAGTATGGGCATCTGCATTTGAGAGGAAGTCTTCGTAATTGGAGGTAGCCTTTCTAGTGAGGTATGAACTACGGCATTCAACACGAAGTGTTAGCTATTGGAGATAAGTATTCTTGTCAAGTATGGGCATCTGCATTTGAGAGGAAGTCTTCGTAATTGGAGGTAAGCTTTCTAGTGAGGTATGAACTACGGCATTCAACACGAAGTGTTAGCTATTGGAGATAAGTATTCTTGTCAAGTATGGGCATCTGCATTTGAGAGGAAGTCTTCGTAATTGGAGGTAAGCTTTCTAGTGAGGTATGAACTACGGCATTCAACACGAAGTGTTAGCTATTGGAGATAAGTATTCCTGTCAAGTATGGGCATCTGCATTTGAGTAGAAGTCTTCGTAATTGGAGGTAGGCTTTCTAGTGAGGTATGAACTACGGCATTCAACACGAAGTGTTAGCTATTGGAGATAAGTATTCTTGTCAAGTATGGGCATCTGCATTTGAGAGGAAGTCTTCGTAATTGGAGGTAAGCTTTCTAGTGAGGTATGAACTACGGCATTCAACACGAAGTGTTAGCTATTGGAGATAAGTATTCTTGTCAAGTATGGGCATCTGCATTTGAGAGGAAGTCTTCGTAATTGGAGGTAAGCTTTCTAGTGAGGTATGAACTACGGCATTCAACACGAAGTGTTAGCTATTGGAGATAAGTATTCTTGTCAAGTATGGGCATCTGCATTTGAGAGGAAGTCTTCGTAATTGGAGGTAAGCTTTCTAGTGAGGTATGAACTACGGCATTCAACACGAAGTGTTAGCTATTGGAGATAAGTATTCTTGTCAAGTATGGGCATCTGCATTTGAGAGGAAGTCTTCGTAATTGGAGGTAAGCTTTCTAGTGAGGTATGAACTACGGCATTCAACACGAAGTGTTAGCTATTGGAGATAAGTATTCTTGTCAAGTATGGGCATCTGCATTTGAGAGGAAGTCTTCGTAATTGGAGGTAAGCTTTCTAGTGAGGTATGAACTACGGCATTCAACACGAAGTGTTAGCTATTGGAGATAAGTATTCTTGTCAAGTATGGGCATCTGCATTTGAGAGGAAGTCTTCGTAATTGGAGGTAAGCTTTCTAGTGAGGTATGAACTACGGCATTCAACACGAAGTGTTAGCTATTGGAGATAAGTATTCTTGTCAAGTATGGGCATCTGCATTTGAGAGGAAGTCTTCGTAATTGGAGGTAAGCTTTCTAGTGAGGTATGAACTACGGCATTCAACACGAAGTGTTAGCTATTGGAGATAAGTATTCTTGTCAAGTATGGGCATCTGCATTTGAGAGGAAGTCTTCGTAATTGGAGGTAGGCTTTCTAGTGAGGTATGAACTACGGCATTCAACACGAAGTGTTAGCTATTGGAGATAAGTATTCTTGTCAAGTATGGGCATCTGCATTTGAGAGGAAGTCTTCGTAATTGGAGGTAAGCTTTCTAGTGAGGTATGAACTACGGCATTCAACACGAAGTGTTAGCTATTGGAGATAAGTATTCTTGTCAAGTATGGGCATCTGCATTTGAGAGGAAGTCTTCGTAATTGGAGGTAAGCTTTCTAGTGAGGTATGAACTACGGCATTCAACACGAAGTGTTAGCTATTGGAGATAAGTATTCTTGTCAAGTATGGGCATCTGCATTTGAGAGGAAGTCTTCGTAATTGGAGGTAGGCTTTCTAGTGAGGTATGAACTACGGCATTCAACACGAAGTGTTAGCTATTGGAGATAAGTATTCTTGTCAAGTATGGGCATCTGCATTTGAGAGGAAGTCTTCGTAATTGGAGGTAGGCTTTCTAGTGAGGTATGAACTACGGCATTCAACACGAAGTGTTAGCTATTGGAGATAAGTATTCTTGTCAAGTATGGGCATCTGCATTTGAGAGGAAGTCTTCGTAATTGGAGGTAAGCTTTCTAGTGAGGTATGAACTACGGCATTCAACACGAAGTGTTAGCTATTGGAGATAAGTATTCTTGTCAAGTATGGGCATCTGCATTTGAGAGGAAGTCTTCGTAATTGGAGGTAACTTTCTAGTGAGGTATGAACTACGGCATTCAACACGAAGTGTTAGCTATTGGAGATAAGTATTCTTGTCAAGTATGGGCATCTGCATTTGAGAGGAAGTCTTCGTAATTGGAGGTAAGCTTTCTAGTGAGGTATGAACTACGGCATTCAACACGAAGTGTTAGCTATTGGAGATAAGTATTCTTGTCAAGTATGGGCATCTGCATTTGAGAGGAAGTCTTCGTAATTGGAGGTAAGCTTTCTAGTGAGGTATGAACTACGGCATTCAACACGAAGTGTTAGCTATTGGAGATAAGTATTCTTGTCAAGTATGGGCATCTGCATTTGAGAGGAAGTCTTCGTAATTGGAGGTAAGCTTTCTAGTGAGGTATGAACTACGGCATTCAACACGAAGTGTTAGCTATTGGAGATAAGTATTCTTGTCAAGTATGGGCATCTGCATTTGAGAGGAAGTCTTCGTAATTGGAGGTAAGCTTTCTAGTGAGGTATGAACTACGGCATTCAACACGAAGTGTTAGCTATTGGAGATAAGTATTCTTGTCAAGTATGGGCATCTGCATTTGAGAGGAAGTCTTCGTAATTGGAGGTAGGCTTTCTAGTGAGGTATGAACTACGGCATTCAACACGAAGTGTTAGCTATTGGAGATAAGTATTCTTGTCAAGTATGGGCATCTGCATTTGAGAGGAAGTCTTCGTAATTGGAGGTAGGCTTTCTAGTGAGGTATGAACTACGGCATTCAACACGAAGTGTTAGCTATTGGAGATAAGTATTCTTGTCAAGTATGGGCATCTGCATTTGAGAGGAAGTCTTCGTAATTGGAGGTAACTTTCTAGTGAGGTATGAACTACGGCATTCAACACGAAGTGTTAGCTATTGGAGATAAGTATTCTTGTCAAGTATGGGCATCTGCATTTGAGAGGAAGTCTTCGTAATTGGAGGTAGGCTTTCTAGTGAGGTATGAACTACGGCATTCAACACGAAGTGTTAGCTATTGGAGATAAGTATTCTTGTCAAGTATGGGCATCTGCATTTGAGAGGAAGTCTTCGTAATTGGAGGTAGGCTTTCTAGTGAGGTATGAACTACGGCATTCAACACGAAGTGTTAGCTATTGGAGATAAGTATTCTTGTCAAGTATGGGCATCTGCATTTGAGAGGAAGTCTTCGTAATTGGAGGTAAGCTTTCTAGTGAGGTATGAACTACGGCATTCAACACGAAGTGTTAGCTATTGGAGATAAGTATTCTTGTCAAGTATGGGCATCTGCATTTGAGAGGAAGTCTTCGTAATTGGAGGTAAGCTTTCTAGTGAGGTATGAACTACGGCATTCAACACGAAGTGTTAGCTATTGGAGATAAGTATTCTTGTCAAGTATGGGCATCTGCATTTGAGAGGAAGTCTTCGTAATTGGAGGTAGCCTTTCTAGTGAGGTATGAACTACGGCATTCAACACGAAGTGTTAGCTATTGGAGATAAGTATTCTTGTCAAGTATGGGCATCTGCATTTGAGAGGAAGTCTTCGTAATTGGAGGTAGGCTTTCTAGTGAGGTATGAACTACGGCATTCAACACGAAGTGTTAGCTATTGGAGATAAGTATTCTTGTCAAGTATGGGCATCTGCATTTGAGAGGAAGTCTTCGTAATTGGAGGTAAGCTTTCTAGTGAGGTATGAACTACGGCATTCAACACGAAGTGTTAGCTATTGGAGATAAGTATTCTTGTCAAGTATGGGCATCTGCATTTGAGAGGAAGTCTTCGTAATTGGAGGTAAGCTTTCTAGTGAGGTATGAACTACGGCATTCAACACGAAGTGTTAGCTATTGGAGATAAGTATTCTTGTCAAGTATGGGCATCTGCATTTGAGAGGAAGTCTTCGTAATTGGAGGTAAGCTTTCTAGTGAGGTATGAACTACGGCATTCAACACGAAGTGTTAGCTATTGGAGATAAGTATTCTTGTCAAGTATGGGCATCTGCATTTGAGAGGAAGTCTTCGTAATTGGAGGTAAGCTTTCTAGTGAGGTATGAACTACGGCATTCAACACGAAGTGTTAGCTATTGGAGATAAGTATTCTTGTCAAGTATGGGCATCTGCATTTGAGAGGAAGTCTTCGTAATTGGAGGTAAGCTTTCTAGTGAGGTATGAACTACGGCATTCAACACGAAGTGTTAGCTATTGGAGATAAGTATTCTTGTCAAGTATGGGCATCTGCATTTGAGAGGAAGTCTTCGTAATTGGAGGTAAGCTTTCTAGTGAGGTATGAACTACGGCATTCAACACGAAGTGTTAGCTATTGGAGATAAGTATTCTTGTCAAGTATGGGCATCTGCATTTGAGAGGAAGTCTTCGTAATTGGAGGTAGGCTTTCTAGTGAGGTATGAACTACGGCATTCAACACGAAGTGTTAGCTATTGGAGATAAGTATTCTTGTCAAGTATGGGCATCTGCATTTGAGAGGAAGTCTTCGTAATTGGAGGTAAGCTTTCTAGTGAGGTATGAACTACGGCATTCAACACGAAGTGTTAGCTATTGGAGATAAGTATTCTTGTCAAGTATGGGCATCTGCATTTGAGAGGAAGTCTTCGTAATTGGAGGTAAGCTTTCTAGTGAGGTATGAACTACGGCATTCAACACGAAGTGTTAGCTATTGGAGATAAGTATTCTTGTCAAGTATGGGCATCTGCATTTGAGAGGAAGTCTTCGTAATTGGAGGTAAGCTTTCTAGTGAGGTATGAACTACGGCATTCAACACGAAGTGTTAGCTATTGGAGATAAGTATTCTTGTCAAGTATGGGCATCTGCATTTGAGAGGAAGTCTTCGTAATTGGAGGTAAGCTTTCTAGTGAGGTATGAACTACGGCATTCAACACGAAGTGTTAGCTATTGGAGATAAGTATTCTTGTCAAGTATGGGCATCTGCATTTGAGAGGAAGTCTTCGTAATTGGAGGTAAGCTTTCTAGTGAGGTATGAACTACGGCATTCAACACGAAGTGTTAGCTATTGGAGATAAGTATTCTTGTCAAGTATGGGCATCTGCATTTGAGAGGAAGTCTTCGTAATTGGAGGTAAGCTTTCTAGTGAGGTATGAACTACGGCATTCAACACGAAGTGTTAGCTATTGGAGATAAGTATTCTTGTCAAGTATGGGCATCTGCATTTGAGAGGAAGTCTTCGTAATTGGAGGTAGGCTTTCTAGTGAGGTATGAACTACGGCATTCAACACGAAGTGTTAGCTATTGGAGATAAGTATTCTTGTCAAGTATGGGCATCTGCATTTGAGAGGAAGTCTTCGTAATTGGAGGTAAGCTTTCTAGTGAGGTATGAACTACGGCATTCAACACGAAGTGTTAGCTATTGGAGATAAGTATTCTTGTCAAGTATGGGCATCTGCATTTGAGAGGAAGTCTTCGTAATTGGAGGTAAGCTTTCTAGTGAGGTATGAACTACGGCATTCAACACGAAGTGTTAGCTATTGGAGATAAGTATTCTTGTCAAGTATGGGCATCTGCATTTGAGAGGAAGTCTTCGTAATTGGAGGTAAGCTTTCTAGTGAGGTATGAACTACGGCATTCAACACGAAGTGTTAGCTATTGGAGATAAGTATTCTTGTCAAGTATGGGCATCTGCATTTGAGAGGAAGTCTTCGTAATTGGAGGTAAGCTTTCTAGTGAGGTATGAACTACGGCATTCAACACGAAGTGTTAGCTATTGGAGATAAGTATTCTTGTCAAGTATGGGCATCTGCATTTGAGAGGAAGTCTTCGTAATTGGAGGTAAGCTTTCTAGTGAGGTATGAACTACGGCATTCAACACGAAGTGTTAGCTATTGGAGATAAGTATTCTTGTCAAGTATGGGCATCTGCATTTGAGAGGAAGTCTTCGTAATTGGAGGTAGGCTTTCTAGTGAGGTATGAACTACGGCATTCAACACGAAGTGTTAGCTATTGGAGATAAGTATTCTTGTCAAGTATGGGCATCTGCATTTGAGAGGAAGTCTTCGTAATTGGAGGTAAGCTTTCTAGTGAGGTATGAACTACGGCATTCAACACGAAGTGTTAGCTATTGGAGATAAGTATTCTTGTCAAGTATGGGCATCTGCATTTGAGAGGAAGTCTTCGTAATTGGAGGTAAGCTTTCTAGTGAGGTATGAACTACGGCATTCAACACGAAGTGTTAGCTATTGGAGATAAGTATTCTTGTCAAGTATGGGCATCTGCATTTGAGAGGAAGTCTTCGTAATTGGAGGTAAGCTTTCTAGTGAGGTATGAACTACGGCATTCAACACGAAGTGTTAGCTATTGGAGATAAGTATTCTTGTCAAGTATGGGCATCTGCATTTGAGAGGAAGTCTTCGTAATTGGAGGTAAGCTTTCTAGTGAGGTATGAACTACGGCATTCAACACGAAGTGTTAGCTATTGGAGATAAGTATTCTTGTCAAGTATGGGCATCTGCATTTGAGAGGAAGTCTTCGTAATTGGAGGTAAGCTTTCTAGTGAGGTATGAACTACGGCATTCAACACGAAGTGTTAGCTATTGGAGATAAGTATTCTTGTCAAGTATGGGCATCTGCATTTGAGAGGAAGTCTTCGTAATTGGAGGTAGGCTTTCTAGTGAGGTATGAACTACGGCATTCAACACGAAGTGTTAGCTATTGGAGATAAGTATTCTTGTCAAGTATGGGCATCTGCATTTGAGAGGAAGTCTTCGTAATTGGAGGTAAGCTTTCTAGTGAGGTATGAACTACGGCATTCAACACGAAGTGTTAGCTATTGGAGATAAGTATTCTTGTCAAGTATGGGCATCTGCATTTGAGAGGAAGTCTTCGTAATTGGAGGTAGGCTTTCTAGTGAGGTATGAACTACGGCATTCAACACGAAGTGTTAGCTATTGGAGATAAGTATTCTTGTCAAGTATGGGCATCTGCATTTGAGAGGAAGTCTTCGTAATTGGAGGTAAGCTTTCTAGTGAGGTATGAACTACGGCATTCAACACGAAGTGTTAGCTATTGGAGATAAGTATTCTTGTCAAGTATGGGCATCTGCATTTGAGAGGAAGTCTTCGTAATTGGAGGTAAGCTTTCTAGTGAGGTATGAACTACGGCATTCAACACGAAGTGTTAGCTATTGGAGATAAGTATTCTTGTCAAGTATGGGCATCTGCATTTGAGAGGAAGTCTTCGTAATTGGAGGTAAGCTTTCTAGTGAGGTATGAACTACGGCATTCAACACGAAGTGTTAGCTATTGGAGATAAGTATTCTTGTCAAGTATGGGCATCTGCATTTGAGAGGAAGTCTTCGTAATTGGAGGTAAGCTTTCTAGTGAGGTATGAACTACGGCATTCAACACGAAGTGTTAGCTATTGGAGATAAGTATTCTTGTCAAGTATGGGCATCTGCATTTGAGAGGAAGTCTTCGTAATTGGAGGTAAGCTTTCTAGTGAGGTATGAACTACGGCATTCAACACGAAGTGTTAGCTATTGGAGATAAGTATTCTTGTCAAGTATGGGCATCTGCATTTGAGAGGAAGTCTTCGTAATTGGAGGTAAGCTTTCTAGTGAGGTATGAACTACGGCATTCAACACGAAGTGTTAGCTATTGGAGATAAGTATTCTTGTCAAGTATGGGCATCTGCATTTGAGAGGAAGTCTTCGTAATTGGAGGTAAGCTTTCTAGTGAGGTATGAACTACGGCATTCAACACGAAGTGTTAGCTATTGGAGATAAGTATTCTTGTCAAGTATGGGCATCTGCATTTGAGAGGAAGTCTTCGTAATTGGAGGTAAGCTTTCTAGTGAGGTATGAACTACGGCATTCAACACGAAGTGTTAGCTATTGGAGATAAGTATTCTTGTCAAGTATGGGCATCTGCATTTGAGAGGAAGTCTTCGTAATTGGAGGTAAGCTTTCTAGTGAGGTATGAACTACGGCATTCAACACGAAGTGTTAGCTATTGGAGATAAGTATTCTTGTCAAGTATGGGCATCTGCATTTGAGAGGAAGTCTTCGTAATTGGAGGTAAGCTTTCTAGTGAGGTATGAACTACGGCATTCAACACGAAGTGTTAGCTATTGGAGATAAGTATTCTTGTCAAGTATGGGCATCTGCATTTGAGAGGAAGTCTTCGTAATTGGAGGTAAGCTTTCTAGTGAGGTATGAACTACGGCATTCAACACGAAGTGTTAGCTATTGGAGATAAGTATTCTTGTCAAGTATGGGCATCTGCATTTGAGAGGAAGTCTTCGTAATTGGAGGTAGCTTTCTAGTGAGGTATGAACTACGGCATTCAACACGAAGTGTTAGCTATTGGAGATAAGTATTCTTGTCAAGTATGGGCATCTGCATTTGAGTAGAAGTCTTCGTAATTGGAGGTAAGCTTTCTAGTGAGGTATGAACTACGGCATTCAACACGAAGTGTTAGCTATTGGAGATAAGTATTCTTGTCAAGTATGGGCATCTGCATTTGAGTGGAAGTCTTCGTAATTGGAGGTAAGCTTTCTAGTGAGGTATGAACTACGGCATTCAACACGAAGTGTTAGCTATTGGAGATAAGTATTCTTGTCAAGTATGGGCATCTGCATTTGAGTAGAAGTCTTCGTAATTGGAGGTAAGCTTTCTAGTGAGGTATGAACTACGGCATTCAACACGAAGTGTTAGCTATTCGAGATAAGTGTGCTTGTCAAGTATGGGCATCTGCATTTGAGTAGAAGTCTTCGTAATTGGAGGTAAGCTTTCTAGTGAGGTATGAACTACGGCATTCAACACGAAGTGTTAGCTATTGGAGATAAGTATTCTTGTCAAGTATGGGCATCTGCATTTGAGTAGAAGTCTTCGTAATTGGAGGTAAGCTTTCTAGTGAGGTATGAACTACGGCATTCAACACGAAGTGTTAGCTATTGGAGATAAGTATTCTTGTCAAGTATGGGCATCTGCATTTGAGTAGAAGTCTTCGTAATTGGAGGTAAGCTTTCTAGTGAGGTATGAACTACGGCATTCAACACGAAGTGTTAGCTATTGGAGATAAGTATTCTTGTCAAGTATGGGCATCTGCATTTGAGTAGAAGTCTTCGTAATTGGAGGTAAGCTTTCTAGTGAGGTATGAACTACGGCATTCAACACGAAGTGTTAGCTATTGGAGATAAGTATTCTTGTCAAGTATGGGCATCTGCATTTGAGTAGAAGTCTTCGTAATTGGAGGTAAGCTTTCTAGTGAGGTATGAACTACGGCATTCAACACGAAGTGTTAGCTATTGGAGATAAGTATTCTTGTCAAGTATGGGCATCTGCATTTGAGTAGAAGTCTTCGTAATTGGAGGTAAGCTTTCTAGTGAGGTATGAACTACGGCATTCAACACGAAGTGTTAGCTATTGGAGATAAGTATTCTTGTCAAGTATGGGCATCTGCATTTGAGTAGAAGTCTTCGTAATTGGAGGTAAGCTTTCTAGTGAGGTATGAACTACGGCATTCAACACGAAGTGTTAGCTATTGGAGATAAGTATTCTTGTCAAGTATGGGCATCTGCATTTGAGTAGAAGT
This sequence comes from Entomobrya proxima, assembly GCA_029691765.1. Lineage (NCBI taxonomy): Eukaryota > Metazoa > Arthropoda > Collembola > Entomobryomorpha > Entomobryidae > Entomobrya > Entomobrya proxima. Next base: position 9,734 of record JAIQCH010000061.1, read on the forward strand.
CTTCGTAATTGGAGGTAAGCTTTCTAGTGAGGTATGAACTACGGCATTCAACACGAAGTGTTAGCTATTGGAGATAAGTATTCTTGTCAAGTATGGGCATCTGCATTTGAGTAGAAGTCTTCGTAATTGGAGGTAAGCTTTCTAGTGAGGTATGAACTACGGCATTCAACACGAAGTGTTAGCTATTGGAGATAAGTATTCTTGTCAAGTATGGGCATCTGCATTTGAGTAGAAGTCTTCGTAATTGGAGGTAAGCTTTCTAGTGAGGTATGAACTACGGCATTCAACACGAAGTGTTAGCTATTGGAGATAAGTATTCTTGTCAAGTATGGGCATCTGCATTTGAGTAGAAGTCTTCGTAATTGGAGGTAGGCTTTCTAGTGAGGTATGAACTACGGCATTCAACACGAAGTGTTAGCTATTGGAGATAAGTATTCTTGTCAAGTATGGGCATCTGCATTTGAGAGGAAGTCTTCGTAATTGGAGGTAGGCTTTCTAGTGAGGTATGAACTACGGCATTCAACACGAAGTGTTAGCTATTGGAGATAAGTATTCTTGTCAAGTATGGGCATCTGCATTTGAGAGGAAGTCTTCGTAATTGGAGGTAAGCTTTCTAGTGAGGTATGAACTACGGCATTCAACACGAAGTGTTAGCTATTGGAGATAAGTATTCTTGTCAAGTATGGGCATCTGCATTTGAGAGGAAGTCTTCGTAATTGGAGGTAAGCTTTCTAGTGAGGTATGAACTACGGCATTCAACACGAAGTGTTAGCTATTGGAGATAAGTATTCTTGTCAAGTATGGGCATCTGCATTTGAGAGGAAGTCTTCGTAATTGGAGGTAAGCTTTCTAGTGAGGTATGAACTACGGCATTCAACACGAAGTGTTAGCTATTGGAGATAAGTATTCTTGTCAAGTATGGGCATCTGCATTTGAGAGGAAGTCTTCGTAATTGGAGGTAAGCTTTCTAGTGAGGTATGAACTACGGCATTCAACACGAAGTGTTAGCTATTGGAGATAAGTATTCTTGTCAAGTATGGGCATCTGCATTTGAGTAGAAGTCTTCGTAATTGGAGGTAAGCTTTCTAGTGAGGTATGAACTACGGCATTCAACACGAAGTGTTAGCTATTGGAGATAAGTATTCTTGTCAAGTATGGGCATCTGCATTTGAGTAGAAGTCTTCGTAATTGGAGGTAAGCTTTCTAGTGAGGTATGAACTACGGCATTCAACACGAAGTGTTAGCTATTGGAGATAAGTATTCTTGTCAAGTATGGGCATCTGCATTTGAGTAGAAGTCTTCGTAATTGGAGGTAAGCTTTCTAGTGAGGTATGAACTACGGCATTCAACACGAAGTGTTAGCTATTGGAGATAAGTATTCTTGTCAAGTATGGGCATCTGCATTTGAGTAGAAGTCTTCGTAATTGGAGGTAAGCTTTCTAGTGAGGTATGAACTACGGCATTCAACACGAAGTGTTAGCTATTGGAGATAAGTATTCTTGTCAAGTATGGGCATCTGCATTTGAGTGGAAGTCTTCGTAATTGGAGGTAAGCTTTCTAGTGAGGTATGAACTACGGCATTCAACACGAAGTGTTAGCTATTGGAGATAAGTATTCTTGTCAAGTATGGGCATCTGCATTTGAGTAGAAGTCTTCGTAATTGGAGGTAAGCTTTCTAGTGAGGTATGAACTACGGCATTCAACACGAAGTGTTAGCTATTCGAGATAAGTATTCTTGTCAAGTATGGGCATCTGCATTTGAGTAGAAGTCTTCGTAATTGGAGGTAAGCTTTCTAGTGAGGTATGAACTACGGCATTCAACACGAAGTGTTAGCTATTGGAGATAAGTATTCTTGTCAAGTATGGGCATCTGCATTTGAGTAGAAGTCTTCGTAATTGGAGGTAAGCTTTCTAGTGAGGTATGAACTACGGCATTCAACACGAAGTGTTAGCTATTGGAGATAAGTATTCTTGTCAAGTATGGGCATCTGCATTTGAGTGGAAGTCTTCGTAATTGGAGGTAAGCTTTCTAGTGAGGTATGAACTACGGCATTCAACACGAAGTGTTAGCTATTGGAGATAAGTATTCTTGTCAAGTATGGGCATCTGCATTTGAGAGGAAGTCTTCGTAATTGGAGGTAAGCTTTCTAGTGAGGTATGAACTACGGCATTCAACACGAAGTGTTAGCTATTGGAGATAAGTATTCTTGTCAAGTATGGGCATCTGCATTTGAGAGGAAGTCTTCGTAATTGGAGGTAAGCTTTCTAGTGAGGTATGAACTACGGCATTCAACACGAAGTGTTAGCTATTGGAGATAAGTATTCTTGTCAAGTATGGGCATCTGCATTTGAGAGGAAGTCTTCGTAATTGGAGGTAAGCTTTCTAGTGAGGTATGAACTACGGCATTCAACACGAAGTGTTAGCTATTGGAGATAAGTATTCTTGTCAAGTATGGGCATCTGCATTTGAGAGGAAGTCTTCGTAATTGGAGGTAAGCTTTCTAGTGAGGTATGAACTACGGCATTCAACACGAAGTGTTAGCTATTGGAGATAAGTATTCTTGTCAAGTATGGGCATCTGCATTTGAGAGGAAGTCTTCGTAATTGGAGGTAAGCTTTCTAGTGAGGTATGAACTACGGCATTCAACACGAAGTGTTAGCTATTGGAGATAAGTATTCTTGTCAAGTATGGGCATCTGCATTTGAGAGGAAGTCTTCGTAATTGGAGGTAGGCTTTCTAGTGAGGTATGAACTACGGCATTCAACACGAAGTGTTAGCTATTGGAGATAAGTATTCTTGTCAAGTATGGGCATCTGCATTTGAGAGGAAGTCTTCGTAATTGGAGGTAAGCTTTCTAGTGAGGTATGAACTACGGCATTCAACACGAAGTGTTAGCTATTGGAGATAAGTATTCTTGTCAAGTATGGGCATCTGCATTTGAGAGGAAGTCTTCGTAATTGGAGGTAACTTTCTAGTGAGGTATGAACTACGGCATTCAACACGAAGTGTTAGCTATTGGAGATAAGTATTCTTGTCAAGTATGGGCATCTGCATTTGAGAGGAAGTCTTCGTAATTGGAGGTAAGCTTTCTAGTGAGGTATGAACTACGGCATTCAACACGAAGTGTTAGCTATTGGAGATAAGTATTCTTGTCAAGTATGGGCATCTGCATTTGAGAGGAAGTCTTCGTAATTGGAGGTAGGCTTTCTAGTGAGGTATGAACTACGGCATTCAACACGAAGTGTTAGCTATTGGAGATAAGTATTCTTGTCAAGTATGGGCATCTGCATTTGAGAGGAAGTCTTCGTAATTGGAGGTAACTTTCTAGTGAGGTATGAACTACGGCATTCAACACGAAGTGTTAGCTATTGGAGATAAGTATTCTTGTCAAGTATGGGCATCTGCATTTGAGAGGAAGTCTTCGTAATTGGAGGTAAGCTTTCTAGTGAGGTATGAACTACGGCATTCAACACGAAGTGTTAGCTATTGGAGATAAGTATTCTTGTCAAGTATGGGCATCTGCATTTGAGAGGAAGTCTTCGTAATTGGAGGTAAGCTTTCTAGTGAGGTATGAACTACGGCATTCAACACGAAGTGTTAGCTATTGGAGATAAGTATTCTTGTCAAGTATGGGCATCTGCATTTGAGAGGAAGTCTTCGTAATTGGAGGTAAGCTTTCTAGTGAGGTATGAACTACGGCATTCAACACGAAGTGTTAGCTATTGGAGATAAGTATTCTTGTCAAGTATGGGCATCTGCATTTGAGAGGAAGTCTTCGTAATTGGAGGTAGGCTTTCTAGTGAGGTATGAACTACGGCATTCAACACGAAGTGTTAGCTATTGGAGATAAGTATTCTTGTCAAGTATGGGCATCTGCATTTGAGAGGAAGTCTTCGTAATTGGAGGTAAGCTTTCTAGTGAGGTATGAACTACGGCATTCAACACGAAGTGTTAGCTATTGGAGATAAGTATTCTTGTCAAGTATGGGCATCTGCATTTGAGAGGAAGTCTTCGTAATTGGAGGTAAGCTTTCTAGTGAGGTATGAACTACGGCATTCAACACGAAGTGTTAGCTATTGGAGATAAGTATTCTTGTCAAGTATGGGCATCTGCATTTGAGTAGAAGTCTTCGTAATTGGAGGTAAGCTTTCTAGTGAGGTATGAACTACGGCATTCAACACGAAGTGTTAGCTATTGGAGATAAGTATTCTTGTCAAGTATGGGCATCTGCATTTGAGTAGAAGTCTTCGTAATTGGAGGTAAGCTTTCTAGTGAGGTATGAACTACGGCATTCAACACGAAGTGTTAGCTATTGGAGATAAGTATTCTTGTCAAGTATGGGCATCTGCATTTGAGAGGAAGTCTTCGTAATTGGAGATGAGCTTTCTAGTGAGGTATGAACTACGGCATTCAACACGAAGTGTTAGCTATTGGAGATAAGTATTCTTGTCAAGTATGGGCATCTGCATTTGAGAGGAAGTCTTCGTAATTGGAGGTAAGCTTTCTAGTGAGGTATGAACTACGGCATTCAACACGAAGTGTTAGCTATTGGAGATAAGTATTCTTGTCAAGTATGGGCATCTGCATTTGAGAGGAAGTCTTCGTAATTGGAGGTAAGCTTTCTAGTGAGGTATGAACTACGGCATTCAACACGAAGTGTTAGCTATTGGAGATAAGTATTCTTGTCAAGTATGGGCATCTGCATTTGAGAGGAAGTCTTCGTAATTGGAGGTAAGCTTTCTAGTGAGGTATGAACTACGGCATTCAACACGAAGTGTTAGCTATTGGAGATAAGTATTCTTGTCAAGTATGGGCATCTGCATTTGAGAGGAAGTCTTCGTAATTGGAGGTAGGCTTTCTAGTGAGGTATGAACTACGGCATTCAACACGAAGTGTTAGCTATTGGAGATAAGTATTCTTGTCAAGTATGGGCATCTGCATTTGAGAGGAAGTCTTCGTAATTGGAGGTAAGCTTTCTAGTGAGGTATGAACTACGGCATTCAACACGAAGTGTTAGCTATTGGAGATAAGTATTCTTGTCAAGTATGGGCATCTGCATTTGAGAGGAAGTCTTCGTAATTGGAGGTAAGCTTTCTAGTGAGGTATGAACTACGGCATTCAACACGAAGTGTTAGCTATTGGAGATAAGTATTCTTGTCAAGTATGGGCATCTGCATTTGAGAGGAAGTCTTCGTAATTGGAGGTAAGCTTTCTAGTGAGGTATGAACTACGGCATTCAACACGAAGTGTTAGCTATTGGAGATAAGTATTCTTGTCAAGTATGGGCATCTGCATTTGAGAGGAAGTCTTCGTAATTGGAGGTAAGCTTTCTAGTGAGGTATGAACTACGGCATTCAACACGAAGTGTTAGCTATTGGAGATAAGTATTCTTGTCAAGTATGGGCATCTGCATTTGAGAGGAAGTCTTCGTAATTGGAGGTAAGCTTTCTAGTGAGGTATGAACTACGGCATTCAACACGAAGTGTTAGCTATTGGAGATAAGTATTCTTGTCAAGTATGGGCATCTGCATTTGAGAGGAAGTCTTCGTAATTGGAGGTAAGCTTTCTAGTGAGGTATGAACTACGGCATTCAACACGAAGTGTTAGCTATTGGAGATAAGTATTCTTGTCAAGTATGGGCATCTGCATTTGAGAGGAAGTCTTCGTAATTGGAGGTAAGCTTTCTAGTGAGGTATGAACTACGGCATTCAACACGAAGTGTTAGCTATTGGAGATAAGTATTCTTGTCAAGTATGGGCATCTGCATTTGAGAGGAAGTCTTCGTAATTGGAGGTAAGCTTTCTAGTGAGGTATGAACTACGGCATTCAACACGAAGTGTTAGCTATTGGAGATAAGTATTCTTGTCAAGTATGGGCATCTGCATTTGAGAGGAAGTCTTCGTAATTGGAGGTAAGCTTTCTAGTGAGGTATGAACTACGGCATTCAACACGAAGTGTTAGCTATTGGAGATAAGTATTCTTGTCAAGTATGGGCATCTGCATTTGAGAGGAAGTCTTCGTAATTGGAGGTAAGCTTTCTAGTGAGGTATGAACTACGGCATTCAACACGAAGTGTTAGCTATTGGAGATAAGTATTCTTGTCAAGTATGGGCATCTGCATTTGAGAGGAAGTCTTCGTAATTGGAGGTAAGCTTTCTAGTGAGGTATGAACTACGGCATTCAACACGAAGTGTTAGCTATTGGAGATAAGTATTCTTGTCAAGTATGGGCATCTGCATTTGAGTAGAAGTCTTCGTAATTGGAGGTAAGCTTTCTAGTGAGGTATGAACTACGGCATTCAACACGAAGTGTTAGCTATTGGAGATAAGTATTCTTGTCAAGTATGGGCATCTGCATTTGAGTAGAAGTCTTCGTAATTGGAGGTAAGCTTTCTAGTGAGGTATGAACTACGGCATTCAACACGAAGTGTTAGCTATTGGAGATAAGTATTCTTGTCAAGTATGGGCATCTGCATTTGAGTAGAAGTCTTCGTAATTGGAGGTAAGCTTTCTAGTGAGGTATGAACTACGGCATTCAACACGAAGTGTTAGCTATTGGAGATAAGTATTCTTGTCAAGTATGGGCATCTGCATTTGAGTAGAAGTCTTCGTAATTGGAGGTAAGCTTTCTAGTGAGGTATGAACTACGGCATTCAACACGAAGTGTTAGCTATTGGAGATAAGTATTCTTGTCAAGTATGGGCATCTGCATTTGAGTAGAAGTCTTCGTAATTGGAGGTAAGCTTTCTAGTGAGGTATGAACTACGGCATTCAACACGAAGTGTTAGCTATTGGAGATAAGTATTCTTGTCAAGTATGGGCATCTGCATTTGAGTAGAAGTCTTCGTAATTGGAGGTAAGCTTTCTAGTGAGGTATGAACTACGGCATTCAACACGAAGTGTTAGCTATTGGAGATAAGTATTCTTGTCAAGTATGGGCATCTGCATTTGAGTAGAAGTCTTCGTAATTGGAGGTAAGCTTTCTAGTGAGGTATGAACTACGGCATTCAACACGAAGTGTTAGCTATTGGAGATAAGTATTCTTGTCAAGTATGGGCATCTGCATTTGAGAGGAAGTCTTCGTAATTGGAGGTAAGCTTTCTAGTGAGGTATGAACTACGGCATTCAACACGAAGTGTTAGCTATTGGAGATAAGTATTCTTGTCAAGTATGGGCATCTGCATTTGAGAGGAAGTCTTCGTAATTGGAGGTAAGCTTTCTAGTGAGGTATGAACTACGGCATTCAACACGAAGTGTTAGCTATTGGAGATAAGTATTCTTGTCAAGTATGGGCATCTGCATTTGAGTAGAAGTCTTCGTAATTGGAGGTAGGCTTTCTAGTGAGGTATGAACTACGGCATTCAACACGAAGTGTTAGCTATTGGAGATAAGTATTCTTGTCAAGTATGGGCATCTGCATTTGAGAGGAAGTCTTCGTAATTGGAGGTAAGCTTTCTAGTGAGGTATGAACTACGGCATTCAACACGAAGTGTTAGCTATTGGAGATAAGTATTCTTGTCAAGTATGGGCATCTGCATTTGAGAGGAAGTCTTCGTAATTGGAGGTAAGCTTTCTAGTGAGGTATGAACTACGGCATTCAACACGAAGTGTTAGCTATTGGAGATAAGTATTCTTGTCAAGTATGGGCATCTGCATTTGAGTAGAAGTCTTCGTAATTGGAGGTAAGCTTTCTAGTGAGGTATGAACTACGGCATTCAACACGAAGTGTTAGCTATTGGAGATAAGTATTCTTGTCAAGTATGGGCATCTGCATTTGAGTAGAAGTCTTCGTAATTGGAGGTAAGCTTTCTAGTGAGGTATGAACTACGGCATTCAACACGAAGTGTTAGCTATTGGAGATAAGTATTCTTGTCAAGTATGGGCATCTGCATTTGAGAGGAAGTCTTCGTAATTGGAGGTAAGCTTTCTAGTGAGGTATGAACTACGGCATTCAACACGAAGTGTTAGCTATTGGAGATAAGTATTCTTGTCAAGTATGGGCATCTGCATTTGAGAGGAAGTCTTCGTAATTGGAGGTAAGCTTTCTAGTGAGGTATGAACTACGGCATTCAACACGAAGTGTTAGCTATTGGAGATAAGTATTCTTGTCAAGTATGGGCATCTGCATTTGAGAGGAAGTCTTCGTAATTGGAGGTAAGCTTTCTAGTGAGGTATGAACTACGGCATTCAACACGAAGTGTTAGCTATTGGAGATAAGTATTCTTGTCAAGTATGGGCATCTGCATTTGAGAGGAAGTCTTCGTAATTGGAGGTAAGCTTTCTAGTGAGGTATGAACTACGGCATTCAACACGAAGTGTTAGCTATTGGAGATAAGTATTCTTGTCAAGTATGGGCATCTGCATTTGAGAGGAAGTCTTCGTAATTGGAGGTAAGCTTTCTAGTGAGGTATGAACTACGGCATTCAACACGAAGTGTTAGCTATTGGAGATAAGTATTCTTGTCAAGTATGGGCATCTGCATTTGAGAGGAAGTCTTCGTAATTGGAGGTAGCCTTTCTAGTGAGGTATGAACTACGGCATTCAACACGAAGTGTTAGCTATTGGAGATAAGTATTCTTGTCAAGTATGGGCATCTGCATTTGAGAGGAAGTCTTCGTAATTGGAGGTAAGCTTTCTAGTGAGGTATGAACTACGGCATTCAACACGAAGTGTTAGCTATTGGAGATAAGTATTCTTGTCAAGTATGGGCATCTGCATTTGAGAGGAAGTCTTCGTAATTGGAGGTAAGCTTTCTAGTGAGGTATGAACTACGGCATTCAACACGAAGTGTTAGCTATTGGAGATAAGTATTCTTGTCAAGTATGGGCATCTGCATTTGAGTAGAAGTCTTCGTAATTGGAGGTAAGCTTTCTAGTGAGGTATGAACTACGGCATTCAACACGAAGTGTTAGCTATTGGAGATAAGTATTCTTGTCAAGTATGGGCATCTGCATTTGAGTAGAAGTCTTCGTAATTGGAGGTAAGCTTTCTAGTGAGGTATGAACTACGGCATTCAACACGAAGTGTTAGCTATTGGAGATAAGTATTCTTGTCAAGTATGGGCATCTGCATTTGAGAGGAAGTCTTCGTAATTGGAGGTAAGCTTTCTAGTGAGGTATGAACTACGGCATTCAACACGAAGTGTTAGCTATTGGAGATAAGTATTCTTGTCAAGTATGGGCATCTGCATTTGAGAGGAAGTCTTCGTAATTGGAGGTAAGCTTTCTAGTGAGGTATGAACTACGGCATTCAACACGAAGTGTTAGCTATTGGAGATAAGTATTCTTGTCAAGTATGGGCATCTGCATTTGAGAGGAAGTCTTCGTAATTGGAGGTAAGCTTTCTAGTGAGGTATGAACTACGGCATTCAACACGAAGTGTTAGCTATTGGAGATAAGTATTCTTGTCAAGTATGGGCATCTGCATTTGAGAGGAAGTCTTCGTAATTGGAGGTAGCCTTTCTAGTGAGGTATGAACTACGGCATTCAACACGAAGTGTTAGCTATTGGAGATAAGTATTCTTGTCAAGTATGGGCATCTGCATTTGAGAGGAAGTCTTCGTAATTGGAGGTAAGCTTTCTAGTGAGGTATGAACTACGGCATTCAACACGAAGTGTTAGCTATTGGAGATAAGTATTCTTGTCAAGTATGGGCATCTGCATTTGAGTAGAAGTCTTCGTAATTGGAGGTAAGCTTTCTAGTGAGGTATGAACTACGGCATTCAACACGAAGTGTTAGCTATTGGAGATAAGTATTCTTGTCAAGTATGGGCATCTGCATTTGAGTAGAAGTCTTCGTAATTGGAGGTAAGCTTTCTAGTGAGGTATGAACTACGGCATTCAACACGAAGTGTTAGCTATTGGAGATAAGTATTCTTGTCAAGTATGGGCATCTGCATTTGAGAGGAAGTCTTCGTAATTGGAGGTAAGCTTTCTAGTGAGGTATGAACTACGGCATTCAACACGAAGTGTTAGCTATTGGAGATAAGTATTCTTGTCAAGTATGGGCATCTGCATTTGAGAGGAAGTCTTCGTAATTGGAGGTAAGCTTTCTAGTGAGGTATGAACTACGGCATTCAACACGAAGTGTTAGCTATTGGAGATAAGTATTCTTGTCAAGTATGGGCATCTGCATTTGAGAGGAAGTCTTCGTAATTGGAGGTAAGCTTTCTAGTGAGGTATGAACTACGGCATTCAACACGAAGTGTTAGCTATTGGAGATAAGTATTCTTGTCAAGTATGGGCATCTGCATTTGAGAGGAAGTCTTCGTAATTGGAGGTAAGCTTTCTAGTGAGGTATGAACTACGGCATTCAACACGAAGTGTTAGCTATTGGAGATAAGTATTCTTGTCAAGTATGGGCATCTGCATTTGAGAGGAAGTCTTCGTAATTGGAGGTAAGCTTTCTAGTGAGGTATGAACTACGGCATTCAACACGAAGTGTTAGCTATTGGAGATAAGTATTCTTGTCAAGTATGGGCATCTGCATTTGAGAGGAAGTCTTCGTAATTGGAGGTAAGCTTTCTAGTGAGGTATGAACTACGGCATTCAACACGAAGTGTTAGCTATTGGAGATAAGTATTCTTGTCAAGTATGGGCATCTGCATTTGAGTAGAAGTCTTCGTAATTGGAGGTAAGCTTTCTAGTGAGGTATGAACTACGGCATTCAACACGAAGTGTTAGCTATTGGAGATAAGTATTCTTGTCAAGTATGGGCATCTGCATTTGAGTAGAAGTCTTCGTAATTGGAGGTAAGCTTTCTAGTGAGGTATGAACTACGGCATTCAACACGAAGTGTTAGCTATTGGAGATAAGTATTCTTGTCAAGTATGGGCATCTGCATTTGAGTAGAAGTCTTCGTAATTGGAGGTAAGCTTTCTAGTGAGGTATGAACTACGGCATTCAACACGAAGTGTTAGCTATTGGAGATAAGTATTCTTGTCAAGTATGGGCATCTGCATTTGAGAGGAAGTCTTCGTAATTGGAGGTAAGCTTTCTAGTGAGGTATGAACTACGGCATTCAACACGAAGTGTTAGCTATTGGAGATAAGTATTCTTGTCAAGTATGGGCATCTGCATTTGAGTAGAAGTCTTCGTAATTGGAGGTAAGCTTTCTAGTGAGGTATGAACTACGGCATTCAACACGAAGTGTTAGCTATTGGAGATAAGTATTCTTGTCAAGTATGGGCATCTGCATTTGAGTAGAAGTCTTCGTAATTGGTAATAAGCTTTCTAGTGAGGTATGAACTACGGCATTCAACACGAAGTGTTAGCTATTGGAGATAAGTATTCTTGTCAAGTATGGGCATCTGCATTTGAGAGGAAGTCTTCGTAATTGGAGGTAGGCTTTCTAGTGAGGTATGAACTACGGCATTCAACACGAAGTGTTAGCTATTGGAGATAAGTATTCTTGTCAAGTATGGGCATCTGCATTTGAGAGGAAGTCTTCGTAATTGGAGGTAAGCTTTCTAGTGAGGTATGAACTACGGCATTCAACACGAAGTGTTAGCTATTGGAGATAAGTATTCTTGTCAAGTATGGGCATCTGCATTTGAGAGGAAGTCTTCGTAATTGGAGGTAAGCTTTCTAGTGAGGTATGAACTACGGCATTCAACACGAAGTGTTAGCTATTGGAGATAAGTATTCTTGTCAAGTATGGGCATCTGCATTTGAGAGGAAGTCTTCGTAATTGGAGGTAAGCTTTCTAGTGAGGTATGAACTACGGCATTCAACACGAAGTGTTAGCTATTGGAGATAAGTATTCTTGTCAAGTATGGGCATCTGCATTTGAGAGGAAGTCTTCGTAATTGGAGGTAAGCTTTCTAGTGAGGTATGAACTACGGCATTCAACACGAAGTGTTAGCTATTGGAGATAAGTATTCTTGTCAAGTATGGGCATCTGCATTTGAGAGGAAGTCTTCGTAATTGGAGGTAAGCTTTCTAGTGAGGTATGAACTACGGCATTCAACACGAAGTGTTAGCTATTGGAGATAAGTATTCTTGTCAAGTATGGGCATCTGCATTTGAGTAGAAGTCTTCGTAATTGGAGGTAAGCTTTCTAGTGAGGTATGAACTACGGCATTCAACACGAAGTGTTAGCTATTGGAGATAAGTATTCTTGTCAAGTATGGGCATCTGCATTTGAGTAGAAGTCTTCGTAATTGGAGGTAAGCTTTCTAGTGAGGTATGAACTACGGCATTCAACACGAAGTGTTAGCTATTGGAGATAAGTATTCTTGTCAAGTATGGGCATCTGCATTTGAGTAGAAGTCTTCGTAATTGGAGGTAAGCTTTCTAGTGAGGTATGAACTACGGCATTCAACACGAAGTGTTAGCTATTCGAGATAAGTGTGCTTGTCAAGTATGGGCATCTGCATTTGAGTAGAAGTCTTCGTAATTGGAGGTAAGCTTTCTAGTGAGGTATGAACTACGGCATTCAACACGAAGTGTTAGCTATTGGAGATAAGTATTCTTGTCAAGTATGGGCATCTGCATTTGAGTAGAAGTCTTCGTAATTGGAGGTAAGCTTTCTAGTGAGGTATGAACTACGGCATTCAACACGAAGTGTTAGCTATTGGAGATAAGTATTCTTGTCAAGTATGGGCATCTGCATTTGAGAAGAAGTCTTCGTAATTGGAGGTAAGCTTTCTAGTGAGGTATGAACTACGGCATTCAACACGAAGTGTTAGCTATTGGAGATAAGTATTCTTGTCAAGTATGGGCATCTGCATTTGAGTAGAAGTCTTCGTAATTGGAGGTAAGCTTTCTAGTGAGGTATGAACTACGGCATTCAACACGAAGTGTTAGCTATTGGAGATAAGTATTCTTGTCAAGTATGGGCATCTGCATTTGAGTGGAAGTCTTCGTAATTGGAGGTAAGCTTTCTAGTGAGGTATGAACTACGGCATTCAACACGAAGTGTTATCTATTGGAGATAAGTATTCTTGTCAAGTATGGGCATCTGCATTTGAGTAGAAGTCTTCGTAATTGGAGGTAAGCTTTCTAGTGAGGTATGAACTACGGCATTCAACACGAAGTGTTAGCTATTCGAGATAAGTGTGCTTGTCAAGTATGGGCATCTGCATTTGAGTAGAAGTCTTCGTAATTGGAGGTAAGCTTTCTAGTGAGGTATGAACTACGGCATTCAACACGAAGTGTTAGCTATTGGAGATAAGTATTCTTGTCAAGTATGGGCATCTGCATTTGAGTAGAAGTCTTCGTAATTGGAGGTAAGCTTTCTAGTGAGGTATGAACTACGGCATTCAACACGAAGTGTTAGCTATTCGAGATAAGTGTGCTTGTCAAGTATGGGCATCTGCATTTGAGTGGAAGTCTTCGTAATTGGAGGTAAGCTTTCTAGTGAGGTATGAACTACGGCATTCAACACGTAGTGTTAGCTATTGGAGATAAGTATTCTTGTCAAGTATGGGCATCTGCATTTGAGTAGAAGTCTTCGTAATTGGAGGTAAGCTTTCTAGTGAGGTATGAACTACGGCATTCAACACGAAGTGTAAGCTATTGGAGATAAGTATTCTTGTCAAGTATGGGCATCTGCATTTGAGTGGAAGTCTTCGTAATTGGAGGTAAGCTTTCTAGTGAGGTATGAACTACGGCATTCAACACGAAGTGTTAGCTATTGGAGATAAGTATTCTTGTCAAGTATGGGCATCTGCATTTGAGTAGAAGTCTTCGTAATTGGAGGTAAGCTTTCTAGTGAGGTATGAACTACGGCATTCAACACGAAGTGTTAGCTATTCGAGATAAGTGTGCTTGTCAAGTATGGGCATCTGCATTTGAGTAGAAGTCTTCGTAATTGGAGGTAAGCTTTCTAGTGAGGTATGAACTACGGCATTCAACACGAAGTGTTAGCTATTGGAGATAAGTATTCTTGTCAAGTATGGGCATCTGCATTTGAGTAGAAGTCTTCGTAATTGGAGGTAAGCTTTCTAGTGAGGTATGAACTACGGCATTCAACACGAAGTGTTAGCTATTGGAGATAAGTATTCTTGTCAAGTATGGGCATCTGCATTTGAGTAGAAGTCTTCGTAATTGGAGGTAAGCTTTCTAGTGAGGTATGAACTACGGCATTCAACACGAAGTGTTAGCTATTGGAGATAAGTATTCTTGTCAAGTATGGGCATCTGCATTTGAGTAGAAGTCTTCGTAATTGGAGGTAAGCTTTCTAGTGAGGTATGAACTACGGCATTCAACACGAAGTGTTAGCTATTGGAGATAAGTATTCTTGTCAAGTATGGGCATCTGCATTTGAGTAGAAGTCTTCGTAATTGGAGGTAAGCTTTCTAGTGAGGTATGAACTACGGCATTCAACACGAAGTGTTAGCTATTGGAGATAAGTATTCTTGTCAAGTATGGGCATCTGCATTTGAGAGGAAGTCTTCGTAATTGGAGGTAAGCTTTCTAGTGAGGTATGAACTACGGCATTCAACACGAAGTGTTAGCTATTGGAGATAAGTATTCTTGTCAAGTATGGGCATCTGCATTTGAGAGGAAGTCTTCGTAATTGGAGGTAAGCTTTCTAGTGAGGTATGAACTACGGCATTCAACACGAAGTGTTAGCTATTGGAGATAAGTATTCTTGTCAAGTATGGGCATCTGCATTTGAGAGGAAGTCTTCGTAATTGGAGGTAAGCTTTCTAGTGAGGTATGAACTACGGCATTCAACACGAAGTGTTAGCTATTGGAGATAAGTATTCTTGTCAAGTATGGGCATCTGCATTTGAGAGGAAGTCTTCGTAATTGGAGGTAAGCTTTCTAGTGAGGTATGAACTACGGCATTCAACACGAAGTGTTAGCTATTGGAGATAAGTATTCTTGTCAAGTATGGGCATCTGCATTTGAGAGGAAGTCTTCGTAATTGGAGGTAACTTTCTAGTGAGGTATGAACTACGGCATTCAACACGAAGTGTTAGCTATTGGAGATAAGTATTCTTGTCAAGTATGGGCATCTGCATTTGAGAGGAAGTCTTCGTAATTGGAGGTAAGCTTTCTAGTGAGGTATGAACTACGGCATTCAACACGAAGTGTTAGCTATTGGAGATAAGTATTCTTGTCAAGTATGGGCATCTGCATTTGAGAGGAAGTCTTCGTAATTGGAGGTAAGCTTTCTAGTGAGGTATGAACTACGGCATTCAACACGAAGTGTTAGCTATTGGAGATAAGTATTCTTGTCAAGTATGGGCATCTGCATTTGAGAGGAAGTCTTCGTAATTGGAGGTAAGCTTTCTAGTGAGGTATGAACTACGGCATTCAACACGAAGTGTTAGCTATTGGAGATAAGTATTCTTGTCAAGTATGGGCATCTGCATTTGAGAGGAAGTCTTCGTAATTGGAGGTAAGCTTTCTAGTGAGGTATGAACTACGGCATTCAACACGAAGTGTTAGCTATTGGAGATAAGTATTCTTGTCAAGTATGGGCATCTGCATTTGAGAGGAAGTCTTCGTAATTGGAGGTAAGCTTTCTAGTGAGGTATGAACTACGGCATTCAACACGAAGTGTTAGCTATTGGAGATAAGTATTCTTGTCAAGTATGGGCATCTGCATTTGAGAGGAAGTCTTCGTAATTGGAGGTAGGCTTTCTAGTGAGGTATGAACTACGGCATTCAACACGAAGTGTTAGCTATTGGAGATAAGTATTCTTGTCAAGTATGGGCATCTGCATTTGAGTAGAAATCTTCGTAATTGGAGATGAGCTTTCTAGTGAGGTATGAACTACGGCATTCAACACGAAGTGTTAGCTATTGGAGATAAGTATTCTTGTCAAGTATGGGCATCTGCATTTGAGAGGAAGTCTTCGTAATTGGAGGTAAGCTTTCTAGTGAGGTATGAACTACGGCATTCAACACGAAGTGTTAGCTATTGGAGATAAGTATTCTTGTCAAGTATGGGCATCTGCATTTGAGAGGAAGTCTTCGTAATTGGAGGTAGGCTTTCTAGTGAGGTATGAACTACGGCATTCAACACGAAGTGTTAGCTATTGGAGATAAGTATTCTTGTCAAGTATGGGCATCTGCATTTGAGAGGAAGTCTTCGTAATTGGAGGTAAGCTTTCTAGTGAGGTATGAACTACGGCATTCAACACGAAGTGTTAGCTATTGGAGATAAGTATTCTTGTCAAGTATGGGCATCTGCATTTGAGAGGAAGTCTTCGTAATTGGAGGTAAGCTTTCTAGTGAGGTATGAACTACGGCATTCAACACGAAGTGTTAGCTATTGGAGATAAGTATTCTTGTCAAGTATGGGCATCTGCATTTGAGAGGAAGTCTTCGTAATTGGAGGTAAGCTTTCTAGTGAGGTATGAACTACGGCATTCAACACGAAGTGTTAGCTATTGGAGATAAGTATTCTTGTCAAGTATGGGCATCTGCATTTGAGAGGAAGTCTTCGTAATTGGAGGTAAGCTTTCTAGTGAGGTATGAACTACGGCATTCAACACGAAGTGTTAGCTATTGGAGATAAGTATTCTTGTCAAGTATGGGCATCTGCATTTGAGAGGAAGTCTTCGTAATTGGAGGTAGGCTTTCTAGTGAGGTATGAACTACGGCATTCAACACGAAGTGTTAGCTATTGGAGATAAGTATTCTTGTCAAGTATGGGCATCTGCATTTGAGAGGAAGTCTTCGTAATTGGAGGTAAGCTTTCTAGTGAGGTATGAACTACGGCATTCAACACGAAGTGTTAGCTATTGGAGATAAGTATTCTTGTCAAGTATGGGCATCTGCATTTGAGAGGAAGTCTTCGTAATTGGAGGTAAGCTTTCTAGTGAGGTATGAACTACGGCATTCAACACGAAGTGTTAGCTATTGGAGATAAGTATTCTTGTCAAGTATGGGCATCTGCATTTGAGAGGAAGTCTTCGTAATTGGAGGTAAGCTTTCTAGTGAGGTATGAACTACGGCATTCAACACGAAGTGTTAGCTATTGGAGATAAGTATTCTTGTCAAGTATGGGCATCTGCATTTGAGAGGAAGTCTTCGTAATTGGAGGTGAGCTTTCTAGTGAGGTATGAACTACGGCATTCAACACGAAGTGTTAGCTATTGGAGATAAGTATTCTTGTCAAGTATGGGCATCTGCATTTGAGAGGAAGTCTTCGTAATTGGAGGTAAGCTTTCTAGTGAGGTATGAACTACGGCATTCAACACGAAGTGTTAGCTATTGGAGATAAGTATTCTTGTCAAGTATGGGCATCTGCATTTGAGAGGAAGTCTTCGTAATTGGAGGTAAGCTTTCTAGTGAGGTATGAACTACGGCATTCAACACGAAGTGTTAGCTATTGGAGATAAGTATTCTTGTCAAGTATGGGCATCTGCATTTGAGAGGAAGTCTTCGTAATTGGAGGTAAGCTTTCTAGTGAGGTATGAACTACGGCATTCAACACGAAGTGTTAGCTATTGGAGATAAGTATTCTTGTCAAGTATGGGCATCTGCATTTGAGAGGAAGTCTTCGTAATTGGAGGTAAGCTTTCTAGTGAGGTATGAACTACGGCATTCAACACGAAGTGTTAGCTATTGGAGATAAGTATTCTTGTCAAGTATGGGCATCTGCATTTGAGAGGAAGTCTTCGTAATTGGAGGTAAGCTTTCTAGTGAGGTATGAACTACGGCATTCAACACGAAGTGTTAGCTATTGGAGATAAGTATTCTTGTCAAGTATGGGCATCTGCATTTGAGAGGAAGTCTTCGTAATTGGAGGTAAGCTTTCTAGTGAGGTATGAACTACGGCATTCAACACGAAGTGTTAGCTATTGGAGATAAGTATTCTTGTCAAGTATGGGCATCTGCATTTGAGAGGAAGTCTTCGTAATTGGAGGTAAGCTTTCTAGTGAGGTATGAACTACGGCATTCAACACGAAGTGTTAGCTATTGGAGATAAGTATTCTTGTCAAGTATGGGCATCTGCATTTGAGAGGAAGTCTTCGTAATTGGAGGTAAGCTTTCTAGTGAGGTATGAACTACGGCATTCAACACGAAGTGTTAGCTATTGGAGATAAGTATTCTTGTCAAGTATGGGCATCTGCATTTGAGAGGAAGTCTTCGTAATTGGAGGTAAGCTTTCTAGTGAGGTATGAACTACGGCATTCAACACGAAGTGTTAGCTATTGGAGATAAGTATTCTTGTCAAGTATGGGCATCTGCATTTGAGAGGAAGTCTTCGTAATTGGAGGTAAGCTTTCTAGTGAGGTATGAACTACGGCATTCAACACGAAGTGTTAGCTATTGGAGATAAGTATTCTTGTCAAGTATGGGCATCTGCATTTGAGAGGAAGTCTTCGTAATTGGAGGTAAGCTTTCTAGTGAGGTATGAACTACGGCATTCAACACGAAGTGTTAGCTATTGGAGATAAGTATTCTTGTCAAGTATGGGCATCTGCATTTGAGAGGAAGTCTTCGTAATTGGAGGTAAGCTTTCTAGTGAGGTATGAACTACGGCATTCAACACGAAGTGTTAGCTATTGGAGATAAGTATTCTTGTCAAGTATGGGCATCTGCATTTGAGAGGAAGTCTTCGTAATTGGAGGTAAGCTTTCTAGTGAGGTATGAACTACGGCATTCAACACGAAGTGTTAGCTATTGGAGATAAGTATTCTTGTCAAGTATGGGCATCTGCATTTGAGAGGAAGTCTTCGTAATTGGAGGTAAGCTTTCTAGTGAGGTATGAACTACGGCATTCAACACGAAGTGTTAGCTATTGGAGATAAGTATTCTTGTCAAGTATGGGCATCTGCATTTGAGAGGAAGTCTTCGTAATTGGAGGTAAGCTTTCTAGTGAGGTATGAACTACGGCATTCAACACGAAGTGTTAGCTATTGGAGATAAGTATTCTTGTCAAGTATGGGCATCTGCATTTGAGAGGAAGTCTTCGTAATTGGAGGTAAGCTTTCTAGTGAGGTATGAACTACGGCATTCAACACGAAGTGTTAGCTATTGGAGATAAGTATTCTTGTCAAGTATGGGCATCTGCATTTGAGAGGAAGTCTTCGTAATTGGAGGTAAGCTTTCTAGTGAGGTATGAACTACGGCATTCAACACGAAGTGTTAGCTATTGGAGATAAGTATTCTTGTCAAGTATGGGCATCTGCATTTGAGAGGAAGTCTTCGTAATTGGAGGTAAGCTTTCTAGTGAGGTATGAACTACGGCATTCAACACGAAGTGTTAGCTATTGGAGATAAGTATTCTTGTCAAGTATGGGCATCTGCATTTGAGTAGAAGTCTTCGTAATTGGAGGTAAGCTTTCTAGTGAGGTATGAACTACGGCATTCAACACGAAGTGTTAGCTATTGGAGATAAGTATTCTTGTCAAGTATGGGCATCTGCATTTGAGTAGAAGTCTTCGTAATTGGAGGTAAGCTTTCTAGTGAGGTATGAACTACGGCATTCAACACGAAGTGTTAGCTATTGGAGATAAGTATTCTTGTCAAGTATGGGCATCTGCATTTGAGAGGAAGTCTTCGTAATTGGAGGTAAGCTTTCTAGTGAGGTATGAACTACGGCATTCAACACGAAGTGTTAGCTATTGGAGATAAGTATTCTTGTCAAGTATGGGCATCTGCATTTGAGAGGAAGTCTTCGTAATTGGAGGTAAGCTTTCTAGTGAGGTATGAACTACGGCATTCAACACGAAGTGTTAGCTATTGGAGATAAGTATTCTTGTCAAGTATGGGCATCTGCATTTGAGAGGAAGTCTTCGTAATTGGAGGTAGGCTTTCTAGTGAGGTATGAACTACGGCATTCAACACGAAGTGTTAGCTATTGGAGATAAGTATTCTTGTCAAGTATGGGCATCTGCATTTGAGAGGAAGTCTTCGTAATTGGAGGTAAGCTTTCTAGTGAGGTATGAACTACGGCATTCAACACGAAGTGTTAGCTATTGGAGATAAGTATTCTTGTCAAGTATGGGCATCTGCATTTGAGAGGAAGTCTTCGTAATTGGAGGTAAGCTTTCTAGTGAGGTATGAACTACGGCATTCAACACGAAGTGTTAGCTATTGGAGATAAGTATTCTTGTCAAGTATGGGCATCTGCATTTGAGAGGAAGTCTTCGTAATTGGAGGTAAGCTTTCTAGTGAGGTATGAACTACGGCATTCAACACGAAGTGTTAGCTATTGGAGATAAGTATTCTTGTCAAGTATGGGCATCTGCATTTGAGAGGAAGTCTTCGTAATTGGAGGTAAGCTTTCTAGTGAGGTATGAACTACGGCATTCAACACGAAGTGTTAGCTATTGGAGATAAGTATTCTTGTCAAGTATGGGCATCTGCATTTGAGAGGAAGTCTTCGTAATTGGAGGTAAGCTTTCTAGTGAGGTATGAACTACGGCATTCAACACGAAGTGTTAGCTATTGGAGATAAGTATTCTTGTCAAGTATGGGCATCTGCATTTGAGAGGAAGTCTTCGTAATTGGAGGTAAGCTTTCTAGTGAGGTATGAACTACGGCATTCAACACGAAGTGTTAGCTATTGGAGATAAGTATTCTTGTCAAGTATGGGCATCTGCATTTGAGAGGAAGTCTTCGTAATTGGAGGTAAGCTTTCTAGTGAGGTATGAACTACGGCATTCAACACGAAGTGTTAGCTATTGGAGATAAGTATTCTTGTCAAGTATGGGCATCTGCATTTGAGAGGAAGTCTTCGTAATTGGAGGTAAGCTTTCTAGTGAGGTATGAACTACGGCATTCAACACGAAGTGTTAGCTATTGGAGATAAGTATTCTTGTCAAGTATGGGCATCTGCATTTGAGAGGAAGTCTTCGTAATTGGAGGTAAGCTTTCTAGTGAGGTATGAACTACGGCATTCAACACGAAGTGTTAGCTATTGGAGATAAGTATTCTTGTCAAGTATGGGCATCTGCATTTGAGAGGAAGTCTTCGTAATTGGAGGTAAGCTTTCTAGTGAGGTATGAACTACGGCATTCAACACGAAGTGTTAGCTATTGGAGATAAGTATTCTTGTCAAGTATGGGCATCTGCATTTGAGAGGAAGTCTTCGTAATTGGAGGTAAGCTTTCTAGTGAGGTATGAACTACGGCATTCAACACGAAGTGTTAGCTATTGGAGATAAGTATTCTTGTCAAGTATGGGCATCTGCATTTGAGAGGAAGTCTTCGTAATTGGAGGTAAGCTTTCTAGTGAGGTATGAACTACGGCATTCAACACGAAGTGTTAGCTATTGGAGATAAGTATTCTTGTCAAGTATGGGCATCTGCATTTGAGAGGAAGTCTTCGTAATTGGAGGTAAGCTTTCTAGTGAGGTATGAACTACGGCATTCAACACGAAGTGTTAGCTATTGGAGATAAGTATTCTTGTCAAGTATGGGCATCTGCATTTGAGAGGAAGTCTTCGTAATTGGAGGTAAGCTTTCTAGTGAGGTATGAACTACGGCATTCAACACGAAGTGTTAGCTATTGGAGATAAGTATTCTTGTCAAGTATGGGCATCTGCATTTGAGAGGAAGTCTTCGTAATTGGAGGTAAGCTTTCTAGTGAGGTATGAACTACGGCATTCAACACGAAGTGTTAGCTATTGGAGATAAGTATTCTTGTCAAGTATGGGCATCTGCATTTGAGAGGAAGTCTTCGTAATTGGAGGTAAGCTTTCTAGTGAGGTATGAACTACGGCATTCAACACGAAGTGTTAGCTATTGGAGATAAGTATTCTTGTCAAGTATGGGCATCTGCATTTGAGAGGAAGTCTTCGTAATTGGAGGTAAGCTTTCTAGTGAGGTATGAACTACGGCATTCAACACGAAGTGTTAGCTATTGGAGATAAGTATTCTTGTCAAGTATGGGCATCTGCATTTGAGAGGAAGTCTTCGTAATTGGAGGTAAGCTTTCTAGTGAGGTATGAACTACGGCATTCAACACGAAGTGTTAGCTATTGGAGATAAGTATTCTTGTCAAGTATGGGCATCTGCATTTGAGAGGAAGTCTTCGTAATTGGAGGTAAGCTTTCTAGTGAGGTATGAACTACGGCATTCAACACGAAGTGTTAGCTATTGGAGATAAGTATTCTTGTCAAGTATGGGCATCTGCATTTGAGAGGAAGTCTTCGTAATTGGAGGTAAGCTTTCTAGTGAGGTATGAACTACGGCATTCAACACGAAGTGTTAGCTATTGGAGATAAGTATTCTTGTCAAGTATGGGCATCTGCATTTGAGAGGAAGTCTTCGTAATTGGAGGTAAGCTTTCTAGTGAGGTATGAACTACGGCATTCAACACGAAGTGTTAGCTATTGGAGATAAGTATTCTTGTCAAGTATGGGCATCTGCATTTGAGAGGAAGTCTTCGTAATTGGAGGTAAGCTTTCTAGTGAGGTATGAACTACGGCATTCAACACGAAGTGTTAGCTATTGGAGATAAGTATTCTTGTCAAGTATGGGCATCTGCATTTGAGAGGAAGTCTTCGTAATTGGAGGTAAGCTTTCTAGTGAGGTATGAACTACGGCATTCAACACGAAGTGTTAGCTATTGGAGATAAGTATTCTTGTCAAGTATGGGCATCTGCATTTGAGAGGAAGTCTTCGTAATTGGAGGTAAGCTTTCTAGTGAGGTATGAACTACGGCATTCAACACGAAGTGTTAGCTATTGGAGATAAGTATTCTTGTCAAGTATGGGCATCTGCATTTGAGAGGAAGTCTTCGTAATTGGAGGTAAGCTTTCTAGTGAGGTATGAACTACGGCATTCAACACGAAGTGTTAGCTATTGGAGATAAGTATTCTTGTCAAGTATGGGCATCTGCATTTGAGAGGAAGTCTTCGTAATTGGAGGTAAGCTTTCTAGTGAGGTATGAACTACGGCATTCAACACGAAGTGTTAGCTATTGGAGATAAGTATTCTTGTCAAGTATGGGCATCTGCATTTGAGAGGAAGTCTTCGTAATTGGAGGTAAGCTTTCTAGTGAGGTATGAACTACGGCATTCAACACGAAGTGTTAGCTATTGGAGATAAGTATTCTTGTCAAGTATGGGCATCTGCATTTGAGAGGAAGTCTTCGTAATTGGAGGTAAGCTTTCTAGTGAGGTATGAACTACGGCATTCAACACGAAGTGTTAGCTATTGGAGATAAGTATTCTTGTCAAGTATGGGCATCTGCATTTGAGAGGAAGTCTTCGTAATTGGAGGTAAGCTTTCTAGTGAGGTATGAACTACGGCATTCAACACGAAGTGTTAGCTATTGGAGATAAGTATTCTTGTCAAGTATGGGCATCTGCATTTGAGAGGAAGTCTTCGTAATTGGAGGTAAGCTTTCTAGTGAGGTATGAACTACGGCATTCAACACGAAGTGTTAGCTATTGGAGATAAGTATTCTTGTCAAGTATGGGCATCTGCATTTGAGAGGAAGTCTTCGTAATTGGAGGTAAGCTTTCTAGTGAGGTATGAACTACGGCATTCAACACGAAGTGTTAGCTATTGGAGATAAGTATTCTTGTCAAGTATGGGCATCTGCATTTGAGAGGAAGTCTTCGTAATTGGAGGTAAGCTTTCTAGTGAGGTATGAACTACGGCATTCAACACGAAGTGTTAGCTATTGGAGATAAGTATTCTTGTCAAGTATGGGCATCTGCATTTGAGAGGAAGTCTTCGTAATTGGAGGTAAGCTTTCTAGTGAGGTATGAACTACGGCATTCAACACGAAGTGTTAGCTATTGGAGATAAGTATTCTTGTCAAGTATGGGCATCTGCATTTGAGAGGAAGTCTTCGTAATTGGAGGTAAGCTTTCTAGTGAGGTATGAACTACGGCATTCAACACGAAGTGTTAGCTATTGGAGATAAGTATTCTTGTCAAGTATGGGCATCTGCATTTGAGAGGAAGTCTTCGTAATTGGAGGTAAGCTTTCTAGTGAGGTATGAACTACGGCATTCAACACGAAGTGTTAGCTATTGGAGATAAGTATTCTTGTCAAGTATGGGCATCTGCATTTGAGAGGAAGTCTTCGTAATTGGAGGTAAGCTTTCTAGTGAGGTATGAACTACGGCATTCAACACGAAGTGTTAGCTATTGGAGATAAGTATTCTTGTCAAGTATGGGCATCTGCATTTGAGAGGAAGTCTTCGTAATTGGAGGTAAGCTTTCTAGTGAGGTATGAACTACGGCATTCAACACGAAGTGTTAGCTATTGGAGATAAGTATTCTTGTCAAGTATGGGCATCTGCATTTGAGAGGAAGTCTTCGTAATTGGAGGTAAGCTTTCTAGTGAGGTATGAACTACGGCATTCAACACGAAGTGTTAGCTATTGGAGATAAGTATTCTTGTCAAGTATGGGCATCTGCATTTGAGAGGAAGTCTTCGTAATTGGAGGTAAGCTTTCTAGTGAGGTATGAACTACGGCATTCAACACGAAGTGTTAGCTATTGGAGATAAGTATTCTTGTCAAGTATGGGCATCTGCATTTGAGAGGAAGTCTTCGTAATTGGAGGTAAGCTTTCTAGTGAGGTATGAACTACGGCATTCAACACGAAGTGTTAGCTATTGGAGATAAGTATTCTTGTCAAGTATGGGCATCTGCATTTGAGAGGAAGTCTTCGTAATTGGAGGTAAGCTTTCTAGTGAGGTATGAACTACGGCATTCAACACGAAGTGTTAGCTATTGGAGATAAGTATTCTTGTCAAGTATGGGCATCTGCATTTGAGAGGAAGTCTTCGTAATTGGAGGTAAGCTTTCTAGTGAGGTATGAACTACGGCATTCAACACGAAGTGTTAGCTATTGGAGATAAGTATTCTTGTCAAGTATGGGCATCTGCATTTGAGAGGAAGTCTTCGTAATTGGAGGTAAGCTTTCTAGTGAGGTATGAACTACGGCATTCAACACGAAGTGTTAGCTATTGGAGATAAGTATTCTTGTCAAGTATGGGCATCTGCATTTGAGAGGAAGTCTTCGTAATTGGAGGTAAGCTTTCTAGTGAGGTATGAACTACGGCATTCAACACGAAGTGTTAGCTCTTCGAGATAAGTATTCTTGTCAAGTATGGGCATCTGCATTTGAGTAAAAGTCTTCGTAATTGGAGGTAAGTATTGTAGTGAGGTATGAACTACGGCATTCAACACGAAGTGTTTTCAATTAGAGATTTGTATTCATGTGACCCTAATGACCTGAAGTTTAATAGGGTTGTTACTGAGGTGCGATTGTGTCTTTACACCAAGCTTGGCTCTAAAAGTACGTGTCGCACAGCATATACGCTGCAAAACTGCTTTATGTGCAGTTAAGGTCCTTAATCAGGGCGTTAAAGCACGAATTTTAACAAACTGGTCGTAAATTCGTAATGGTGGTTAAAAACTGATCTAAAATTATGTGTTGCATGCTATAGGTCCTATTATAAAAAGTTGTGAAATCGCTGTGTCTTCTGACCTAGAGTTGACCTATTGACATGAATTTCAATTGGGTTGTGCCTGAGGTCATGTACCAGCTGTATGCCAAGTTTGGTTGTAATCGGTCCTGCCATTGCTGAGAAAAACCCGTACGGGCGGACGGTCGGAGTGCAATATTATCAAGTATGTTGGTCAATAATTATTAATGCTTTTGCTACAGTTATCGTCTGAATACCACTATACATTTACTATATCCTCCTAAATTCTTTTGATTTCCCTTTCGTGTCCAGACGTGTCTGTCTGCAAGTCAGAAATCGGTTATTGGAACCCAACTTACTAAATGGTGTTGTTCTCTCTCCATTTACATGAAGTTTTTATAAATATCATATATCATAGATTAAAACGGATTCGATTGAAATGATACTTATAATTTATGAGTTATAAATGACATACTTAGCAGCATCACTGTATATGAGATGAACTCATGTTATACAACCAAAGTATTGTCAAGCAAGCATGAAGATTCTACATTGTAGAATATTACTAATGACGACAATGTAAGGGTGAAGCATGGTATGGAAATGGGTTGATGGAGAGATTCAGATGCACATACTAGCTTGGCACGAGATTTGTAAGCAATTCATGGTAAAAATGCATATACGTTATCTTACGATACCACGATCTCTCCTTTCCATCCATTGACTGTCTGCGCAACAACGCTCCAAGTTAGGATCCCTTCTGCTGAGCTGGATGGCAATGCATGATAAACAAATTAGCGGCAAAAGGAGTAAGCACAACTACACAGCGTATAAGATATTAGCACTAATCACTAGGGTTTATTAAGCAAAATAATAACCATTAAAACTACAGAATTCAATGCACAAAATATTTACAGCAAATTTGAGAGAGATAAGAAAATGACAGCAGCATTGCTGCCTGCGTAGATGGCCGCAGCCAAAATCGGAATGAAGTCCTTCTCTCCTCCTTTCCCATTCTTCCAGCATTACTCATTTACCTTTTTAAGTCCAACGGACTAAACATTGAATATTGGGATATTATGCAGATTAACCTCTGCTGAATTTACCAACTGCACAGCTCCTCAAATGCCTTGTTGGAGTTTTGTGTGCATATACTGCCCTGTGATACATGGCTACCTCCAAAACGCCCCCGGTGCGGACACTCCCCTCCCGGACTTAAATACATTCTTCCATTAAATAAACAAGTTACACACTAAAATTAAGTTCCATAATTAAAATAATTAAAATTTGGCGGGAAACATACAATATACGATACAATTGAGCATAACCATTTGTTGCTGACTCATCAATATATTTAACAATTTGTAACTTACAATTAAATACATCGTAAAGCTAATCTCATACAGATATACATTAAATATTAAAGAACTACATAGAATATCTAAGACTTAAATGTTTATAGTCACCATAATACAATCACAATTAGTTAAATAATAAAATAATGACTTATTGACTTATATTCGATAAAATTATCCTTCTGCTCTCCATGGATTCCACCGGCGTCTTAATCCTCACGAACTGTCTCGAGCACCAGACGTTCACGTCAGCAATCCGAAGTGTCCCGTGTCAAGTTCCCATCGTACCATGGTCAAATCTACTCGTCTACTGATTCCTCATGGAGACCAAGACTGCACACCTTCCACAGCTAACCTGTGTAATCGCAATACCGTCCTGACTCTCACTTCCAGGTAAAGACAAGAATTGACTCCGAGTTTATTTGCACCATTCCTCAACTTGACAAGTCTGGGGACTTATGCCATAGGAGTCTGAAGTCCGCTTCATGGTCTCTATCAGCTTTCTTCCCTTTTGCACTAATTCCATTGGGACTCAGCCTAGGACTCAATGACAAACGACACCATTTGGAGCTTCACGAATGTATCGACTTCAGCAACGTAACTTGTTTTCCGCTTGGTCTTTAGGGATTTCCATTAAAGCTGTAGCTGCTCAGTCGGCACAATTTAGGAGTCATCCGGACTCAAATAATTTTAGGGAATCACTATTTGATGTGCACTTTCCATTTAATGACTTGATCATTTACAAGTCCGTAGCGTTTCGCGTTCGAGACGCTTGCTTAAATATTTCACTCGACTGCCCGAGTAAATTTAGTAGTTAAGCTTTTTCTCTGCTTAATCAGAGTAGCATGGCAATTAATTAGCGTATCGGTGCATGCTTACGTCCACCGTTCCTCTTTTTGACGGCGTGAATTTGTGCTAAGAGACCTTCTTGTCCATTACATGTCTCTTTTGTCGCCTCTTTGGCGTTGTTGGGATGGCATTTGGGCCAAATGGACTCCCTGTGTCCATTATTATTATTTCTTGTTTCCACCTCCTGTTTCCAAGGCCCGTGAATTAAGTAAAATTAGTTATTTTGTGAAATAACTTCTAGGATGGTGGTTCTCCGGAGTTAAGCTTACTTTTTCCGTACGGTTTATTTATTCTGGAGTCTTCCGCTCCAGACTTGATTGTTGTTTGCTAGCATTTATTGGTCCGCATTCCTGTTTTTCTTTGTTTGAACACGGTGTCTGGACTTTGTCGCATCCAGATTTGTGGAGTTGGAGGTTCCTCTTTGAAGTGATATGGGAATCACTGGAATCCAATACTCCAAGTTTTCGACGTCTTTCCCTTGAACGTCTTAATATTGAGGATGATGGCTTTCATAGTGGTAATCCCGGCTACTTCATAAACGCTTGACGCTGAACATCCCACCGATCAGTGTTTTCCTTCTGAAATTGTTCATTTGGAACCTCACTCCTAAGTCCATATGTGTCATCCTTGACAATGTTGCATCAGTATGTAAAAGACAATTTGGAACATATCGTAGCCATCCTCATTTTTACTTTGCGCGTTTCCTTCTTAGGAAAACCTGGAAACATCACTTCAGTGTGCCCTGCCTTGTTGGGGAGTCTGAGAACGTCTTGAGGATTCTCTTGCTGGAACACGTCCGTTCCTCATAATATTTTTTCCTGTTCCGGGTTAAGGGAAAACACCGTCCAACTGTAGCCATTCTCGATCTTATCCTCATCATCTCTTTTTCTTTTCTAGTGGGACATCTATGTGCTATGCTGAACTGGCCAGGTCCAGTCCATACGTCTTAAGACGCTCTTAAAATTGGGTAGTGTCACCACATCCCGTGAGCCGTGCTTAGTACAGTCTTTGGCGACGTTATGCGTGTGAATCAAACCTTCCAGGTTGTATCCACCAGCTCAATCTTTTCCATATAGATCCCACCTCGACTCCCCGAGGATTTTGATGGATCGGTGACCATTCTCGTTCGAACTGAAATAAGGGTATCCAGTACAATAGTATATTTTCGCATTCGCTTGGAACGCGGGTGTTGCATCTGGACTAAGGTAGTCCATAAGATTTCTGCAGATATGGGATATCTGCAGTTCAGTCCTTTTATATAATTCATCCCTCTTTGTCGACAAGATATATTTAGGCTCGCAGAGTCCTTGCAATTTTTCTCTGAGGTTGAGACATTTACTCGTAAGAGAACGTCCTCTTGTCTTTCCTCTTAATTGTTGGTTGGCGACGTTTTTTGTTCCTGTTTTGAGTCCGGGCTCAAGTTTATATTGATATGAATTCCAGACATTTCCTCCCGACGACTCGGAGTTCTTTGCGATATTGGATTTACTACTCAGCAACAGACGAATTGTCCAAGTTGTCTGTTCTGTGTCAGACATTCACGTCGGTAGTAATCATTCCATCCGCCGCTGTTTCTTAGAACAGGCGGTGTGAGGTCTGCAAACCGATGTTTTCCGCTTGCATGAAACAAGGCTGCAACCGCCTTTATGTTCATGTCTAGGGATCTCTTTATTAGGCCTGAGTTTCAACTTGACTTCTCAGACGACATTGTTTTGAACATGGTTCAGTTTGCATTAGCTTCTACTACTGACTATCATGGGGGACTCATCTATGTACTGAGTATCCTCATCTTCAGTTGGGAGGAAAGACTTTCGATCGAATTGTATTTGAGCTCAATATTAGTCGTTCCATCACCATAATTGAGGTTACTAAAGACTTTCTGACATTATCCCCGTTTCTCAATCTGTTCCGTGCAGTGTTCTCCACTCATCTGTTCAGTCAAATATAGCCCCAATGCTATTTCAGACTTCGAGCTTATGCGTCAAGTTTTTGATGTCCAGTTTAAAGTTAAGGTTAACAGACCTCTGTGCTTTGGTTCGCATTTCTGTCCAAGTCCTGCAACTACTGTTTGAGTTCAGAGCATGGACTGATGTAATGTCTAGAACCAGAACTACCTCTGTTATCAAGACAATGTTTCTGTTGTCCGTCGCCAATTCCAATGATTCATTTCCTCCTTTTCAGCCTCCTTACTTATCGAACGTCTTTCCGTTGTGAGGCTGGGAGTGTATCTTTAAACTTTTAATGTTAAACTAAAGGCATTTTCCTTAAGGTGGTTCCATTTTCGGCTGAACTTATGGGAGTACTTGCTGAGTTGTACTTTTACTGCTCGATGAGGATCGAAGGCATCTTGTTTGTAGTGTTTTCATGTTTCATCTTTTTCTTCATACCTTGAGAGTTGATCTCTTGTAGGTGGTGGTGTGGGTTCTTTATGACTGGACACTATTCTTCAATCTCCTTGCACGAATTATTTGCATTATCCTTCATACTTCTTGTCCAGCTTGCTGCCAAGAGTGAGATCCATCAAGAATGCTGCTTTTTTAAGTTCTCTTAACTTGAGTAACTTTGGTGTCATGGCGCAAGTCTGTGTAGGAGTCTCATCGTTGTGTTTATGTGGCCTGTAGCAATCAGAGTACTAATATCATTGCTATTTTGGTAGCCATCACGTCCTGCGCGTGATACGGAGTCTCTATGGACTTTCCTTTGGTACGGCTTTCTCTGAGCTTCAACTACATCACGGCTACCCGTGGTTGTTTTAGCATTTATTCTTTGGTTAAGCTTGTGACTCACCGTCATCCTCATATCAATCTTGGTGGTACAAAATGGTTTCAGGGTTTCTCCGTCCAAGGAATTTTCTCAGCTGTTAAGTGGTGACAGGTCTGTTATTTTCATTCATCCTAAGTTTCTTCGTTCGCACATTGGTTATTCTTAGCTGCCTTGGTACACTCGGTTGATCGGTCTCGTTGACTCGTTGCTGCAACACAGTGCAGATATTTCTTCAAGTTCCCAACCTCTGACCTGGACCGCTATTTTCTATGTCCTTTGTCCATCCACTTTTCAAAAGACATGGACATTCGTCCAAGATTTAATCAGCTCTGGCCTTATTTTGACGTAATCCCGAACTTCCATCATTTTAGAATTTCTAATACCAGCCTGGTATCTATGTTTCGCAACGATATTTTCTCGCAGACGTAATATTCAGTAATCACCTATTGGACGTCTCAACATCGTGGGTGGAGCGTTGGTCTTTATCGTTCCGTTTGCTAAGACGTGCGGAAGACGCTCTTGTACTCAACCGACAGCGACTGCCCCCGTATTGTGAGTACGGC